>LBNU01023795.1:21033-33429 GCA_014162995.1 Artemisia annua
GTATAAAATTAAAATATTATGTTTATTGGGTTTGTGGATTAACTTATTATTTTTTACCAAGTTTACGAGGATGTTAAATCATAAATTTTTGTAGTTTAAAGATCAGTTTATTATTTACTAAACCTAAAAAGGTGATTATGCATTATTTAGCAAGTCAGGGGTTGTATATTAACATTAAGGAAATGAGTTTACTATTGATGAACCGTAAGGGAAGGAATCCGGTGAGGAAAAAAAACTAAAATGAGAAGAATAAGAAGGATTTCTAGTCATACATTTCAAATAAGAATGAGATTTTTAAAGGGAGATGCATTATTTACTAAACCTAAAAAACCTAAAAAGGTGATTATGCATTATTTAGCAAGTCAGGGGTTGTAAATTAACATTAAAAAAATGAGTTTACTATTGATGAACCGTAAGGGAAGAGATTAGGTGAGAAGAAAAACTAAAATTAGAATAATAAGAATGATTTCTAGTCATACATTTCAAATAAGGAGATTTTTAAAGGGAGATACATCTATTTTTGTGAGTGCATCTGAAATGTTTGTTTGTGATTTCTTTTCACCCTTCTCATTTTAATTTTCTTCTCATTTGGTCCTAACTATGAACCGTGAAACTCATTTGCAAAATGTTGCTATAAAAAAATTGTACCGAAACTTACAAGCACAAGAAATCAAGTCGTTTCAAATTATCTACTTTAAGGAGATCATGTTGATTTTACCACTACACAAATTCAAATTGCTTAAAAACTTTTCAAAATTAAGAGTTTAGCATGATCCCTATCATTTATTACGACAAATTTTAACAAATATGATATTCTTTAGTATTAGCCTTTTTTAGAGGTCTTTCAAATTTCATTGAGCTACATGATAAGTTGTACATCACATGTATTATGTTAGGTGTTATAGAGGTGGTGCACCGCCTAGTGTTGGCAACCACCATGCGTGGTCACTATAACACAACAACAACAACCGCGTGTGTTCCTGCTCATTTGGCCAATATTTGGTGGTCAACACCACCGAATCAAATTCACTCTCATTCATTTCAAACTGTTTAAAAATCCCTCCCCCTTCTTAACGGCTAGTTTTTGGATTTTGTGATAGATCTTTCAAGAAGAATACACAAACAACCATAACAAAGCCATTTTGAAAGACATCAAAAAACCCATAAAAACATACATGAATTTAAACCTACCTGTTTCAAAACACATAACGAACCTATTTGGAAAGTTAATCAAAGATTAAAAACTTCTCGAGTTTGTGTTGTTAAAAGTTGTTTGTTATGATTTGTCTAACACGACAAGAACAAGGGTTGTTTCGGTTTGTGTTTTATGAGAGTTATTTGAGTTCATGGTTGTTTGTGTTTGAGTGATTTTAGATTAAGAGATGAATAAATGAAACGCCCATAACTTGTACTATTGTTTTGAACATAACATACATGACCCGGAGTAACCTTGCAGTACTTCTCATGTATACTTTTATAATTTCTATTAAGTTTTATATCTTAAAATTATTTTATTATGAAACTAGACTCAATTACCTTCCCAACGGTAGGTGCCACGACAACCACGGAGGTCCAGTTCATTTTCTACTCCATTTACAAAATGACAAAACATTCTGATGCACTCAGCTACCGGCCAAGGGTGTCCAGTTGCTGGTTAAAGCTCTTATGAGGCCTTTAGCCGCCAGCCAGGCTTCCTAGCAGTAGGCTAAATGCCTCAGCCTACATATTTACTTTCTTTTCAAACCATTTTTACAGGAAACAACTTGTGTTTATCGTTATGACATGAAACTTTACAAAACCGATACAAATACATAATTAAACATACTTGAAGTCTTACAAGCTTTGAACATAAGCAGAAACACTTTTTCGAAGTTGTGCCAAACGCTCCTTTAAAACTACTAAATGTGACAATGGCACAAGACTTGATACTTGAACTAATATGACTTGTTTCTAAACTGATTATTATACATACTTAGGGCATTTACAAGCTAAATATCAAAGTGAGAGTAAGAGTCGCTTGTCACCTAACCCGAGCATAGCTGTTTCTCCTAAAATATACTCCTATTTGCTATCTACAAGCCCCGCCATCTATCTTCATATATTTATATGAAACATGAACTGAGAATAGTAAGTCCTTGCGGCTTAGTGAGTAAACGGAACAATTATGAAGTAATACTAGCAAATTTTAAATAGAAACATAGTAATCTGCAACATGTTATGAAAGGAACAAATTTTAGTCGTCTTGCTACTTAAATATGGCATAAAAATGATCTTGATTCTGAATTACATAATCAATACATAATATCTGAGCACGTACTTTAACTAGATGATGCTTGGTCATCTTACTAAGTGAGAACTTCCCTAACCGATGAGTACTCTTCTTGTAGTTCTACCTTGTCATCGTGCTTATCTATATTCGGGTCATCCACTAAAGATGCTTGTTCATATATACTTGACATGCTATTTCTAGACATGATTCATTGACATCAGATGTAAACATTATCATAAGCATGGGTCATCCACAAATGATGTTTCTACGGAGTTCAATATCGTGCACTTCATAGGTATACTACTTGACTTTTGGTACGTTTCTTGGGCACCCTAAACTTGTCGAATGATGTTTCTGGTGAGCATCCTAAATATGGTTTGTTTCGACTATATCAGGAACCTTGCATACGTTCTAACNCTTTTCAAACCATTTTTCCAGGAAACAACTTGTGTTTATCGTTATGACATGAAACTTTACAAAACCGATACAAATACATAATTAAACATACTTGAAGTCTTACAAGCTTTGAACATAAGCAGAAACACTTTTTCGAAGTTGTGTCAAACGCTCCTTTAAAACTACTAAACGTGACAATGGCACAAGACTTGATACTTGAACTAATATGACTTGTTTCTAAACTGATTATTATACATACGTAGGGTGTTTACAAGCTAAATATCAAAGTGAGAGTAAGAGTCACTTGTCACCTAACCCGAGCATAGCTGTTTCTCCTAAAATATACTCCTATTTGCTATCTACAAGCCCCGCCATCTATCTTCATATATCTATATGAAACATGAACTGAGAAAGTCCTTGCGGCTTAGTGAGTAAACGAAACAATTATGAAGTAATACTAGCAAATTTTAAATAGAAACATAGTAATCTACAACATGTTATGAAAGGAACAAATTTTAGTCGTCTTGCTACTTAAATATGGTATAAAAATGATCTTGATTCTGAATTACATAATCAATACATAATATCTGAGCACGTACTTTTAACTAGATGATGCTTGGTCATCTTACTAAGTGAGAACTTCCCTAACCGATGAGTACTCTTCTTGTAGTTCTACCTTGTCATCGTGCTTATCTATATTCGGGTCATCGACTAAAGATGCTTGTTCATATATACTTGACATGCTATTTCTAGACATGATTCATCCACATCAGATGTAAACATTATCATAAGCACGGGTCATCCACAAATGATGTTTCTACGTAGTTCAATATCATGCACTTCATAGGTATACTACTTGACTTTTGGTACATTTCTTGGGCACCCTAAACTTGTCGAATGATGTTTCTGGTGAGCATCCTAAATATGGTTTGTTTCGACTATATCCGGAACCTTGCATACGTTCTAACTAGTAACCTAAAGCTAATAAATTGTTACTCACCTTTCCAAGAGCACCTCAACACATGATAACCATTCAAATGCTATTAGAACTTACTGGTTCATTTATCTAACATGTATTGGGTCTAGAAAACTTAAACATGATCACATAAGGTGCTATATCATCATTAAACACACTTTTATAAAAAGACTTTTTGTGCAAAATTTCTGGGTGTCTGCTGTAATCTGCAACTTTGACCCACTTAAACCTGGATTTAGACCTTGAGACCACTTGGATTAGAAAGTAGACTTATAGTGCTAAAAGTCGGCTTTTACCTCAAGTCAATACGATAAACGATCTATATATTCTACAGCCCTTTAAAGTATGCACAAATTTCAATTCAACATACTGATCTTACTTTAAAACGTGCCTAAAACCACCCAAAACCCATGATAAGCTATTGGACTCTTTACCAAACTAATATCTCAACTTATTTAACATGTTAAGATCATTTTTCATTAGGCTCAAAGGCAATCTTGCTAGCTTAAGCACTTTATAAGCTACTACCAAACATACTTTATAAACTAAACTAGGCATAACATGAAAACCATAAACATGATTTCGACTACACAATTAACTATAATTTACCTACTTAATTCTATCATAACAAAGCATATAACATCATAATTCAGCATAATCCATGTCTAGTTTTTCACAACCTCAAATAAACATACAACACTTAAAAAGCATTAATATGAACTTAGCTTGAATCATACCTTGAAAGATATATAAATTTTAACACTCAACACTTCTAGGAACACATCAAGAACCTTCGAACACTTCTCTTGATGAACATAAGAGCCTTGCACCTTAATTCTTGAAACCTTGATTTAACTTTTAATAAATGAATGAAATAACTAATTGTTTTCCTCCCTTTTATACATGTATGTCTTAGTAATATTATGAATTTTCTAAACTTATTAAGATAAAGGGTAAAACAGTAATTTTACCTTTTTAACGGTCGTTAGTTTCTGCCTTTAAATCTCTTGCATCGTTAGTCTTTTTCATTAACTATCTTGCATTCTAATCCCTTGTCTTTATAAAATACTAAAATAAAGACTTTTCGACTTTTCTAATAACAATTTAAAAGTCTATTTTTGAATGTTATAAAAATCGAGGTGTTACAATAAAAGAAAAGAAATTTCTGAGATCTAGGGTGAAAGTATAAAAGGAGTTGTGGTTGCGTTTGAGTTATTACAAAAAAGGTACGGAAAGGCTAATATAAAAGGGGTAAATAAGTGTTAATACAATTTGTTAAAAAAGTAGGTTTGCGGGTGACAATTACACATATTTGATGGTGGGTATAATGGTGTGCTGAATGGTGATATGGCGCTGATAGATTTGATGAACATAACACCTAATCTTAGAGATGAAAGAATTATCATAAAAAAATTACTAATAGAGTCATTATACGCAATTCGTTTACTCTTTTCGAAATTGTTCGTATTTGTCAAAAGTGGAGCGCAAAGGTGGAAAATATATTAATTTGGAGCACAAAAATGGGTCTTGCACGCCAGGCATTTAATTTTGAGTTAAATGTGCATTTATTGTGGTTTATTGGTTGGTTTCATAGGTAGTAATTTAATTTTGGGTGCATTTAATCGGGTCTTCACAAAACAACCTGGCCCTTTTATTCATCTTCACCAACCGAAAATATCTCTTCATCTTCTGTATCTAAAAATCTCACCAAAGTTTATACACTTCACCTTTCAAAACCTTATCTTCTACCTTCCGTTATCCATAAAAAATCTTACCAAAGTTTAATACACAACTAAAAATATACACTAAAAATTCTCACCAAAGTTTAATACACAGTGAAAATTATACACTATATTTGAAAGTTACGTTTTTATTTTGTGGGATGCGGTCATTTTCACGTAGGGTGAGCAAGGTTTATTGTGTAGGGTTGGTTTTGGTGAGCTAATTTTTATTTTAAGCGTCGAAATGTTTTGGTCCCCATGGTTCGTGCATTTGCTTGGTCCCCATTAGTTATCGAAAATATGGCTCAAGATGAAGCACATTTAGAGTTATGAACATTTGTTGATTTATTTCACTCTATATATGTTTGTTGATTTTTAGAAGTATAAATTGTTGATTAATATGTTTTTGTCCAAACATATGTTAATATGTCTTTTGTAGTTTTATGATGTGAAAGTTATCGTACGTAGTTGAATGAGTTTGACTAAGACAATGAAAGACTTGTTGGAAATGCATCCTAGACGTATATATTTGTTTAGGCAGTCTTGTTTCGGTGCTTGGTTAGATGTCTCCTTTGCACCACAATCCTTTTTTGATACATTCTATGCTTCTTAATCAAAAAATGTAAGACGATTACCACACTGAATATGACAACCTCCAAATTAATGTGGACAAATTGCTATTGAAATTTGGGCGTAGAGACTTTTGTATTTATACGGGGTTAAAGTTTTGATACTATGATAATGGTCACTGTGCTATTTTTATGGGGTTAAAGTACGGTGTGGGATGAAACACAATGATAGGGTTGAGGCAGATTTTAGGATGGATGCCAGTGTTGGTATTGTAGACGATGTGGTAGGTGATGGAATTTTTTCAGGAGACTTTCTGAGGGATTCGGGTGCTGGAAAATTGACAGATTTCAATTTTTCCGAAGACGGTGCCATGGGTGATTTAAATTTTGAGTGATCCGGGTGGCTAAATTCTATGAGTATACCGCAGGGGCAATTTCAGGTTTTTTCCTCGACAAATACACAAGTTGATATGGTAATTCATAATATGGTCTAAATTTTCCTACGTATTTCTAGTCTAGATGTTATCGTAATTTTCCTCGACGTATTTTTTCTCATATAATCTAATGCATCGTAATTATATTTTTCCTTAGGCATCACACGTGCAAGATCAGTTCGTCACACAAATGGTGCATAACTCGGCTTTTTTTACACCACCGCATGTTGATGTGGTAAGCATCTTGTTCATACATCTTGCTAATTGTATTCAACTACATTTTTCATATTATTTTTCATATAGGTTATGGAAGATGTCCTTGATGGAAAACCTGATAGGTAATGAGAAAGGAAGCTAAAGTTTTACCGTCATATATACAACAGCCTCCTACTACAATTCCTAACCAGAAACAATGTAGAGGAAAAGAAATAGCAAATCCATTTCATATGCTAAAGATGCAAAGCCAAATTAAGAGCACAAGATAGTAGACTTAGAGGGTTGAGAGAAAAGAAGTGAGAAGGGAAGAATGAATGGCAAGTGGTAAAGAATGCCCAAAACAAGAGGTGGTATTTATAGAACAAGCCTTAGACCACAATCACCTGGCACGCTACTGAGCGCCAGCGACGCGCCAGACCACTGTTTTGTCCGGGCTTGGTTTATATTCACCAGGTCTTGTTAAACTCTCAGGTGCACGTCACTTTTGACCTTTCCGATATAATTCCAACACTCAAAGTGTTATAAGGTCAACCAACTCAATTAGCTAAATGTTAAAAATAATTTGTGAAGTGTTTAAAGATAGTTGGGTGTTTGTCCATTCTCAAAGAGGAAGAGAAGAACTGAAGAACATGTATGTTGGATAAAAGTTTGCCTCTCATATTTGAAATTCAAATTCAAAAACTAGTTGTTTGTGGTTGATTGTGAGATTGGTTAATATAGTTGGAACATTGGAATATTTCAAGAATATGCTAAAGTGATAAAAGGGAAAGGGGAACATTTGAAATTCGAATTCAAATGTGGTGTAAGGAGGTTGAGTATAAGATTGGTCAAAATGTCCCGTTTGACTTTGCACATAGTATAAGAAAAATGTGATCATTGTAAATTTATAATACCAACCAATAGAATTTTGCGTTTATTCACTTAGAAGCAATCTGATTGATTGTTACTGAAAGTGGACATTTATTTTAAGTTTTCTTAAAATAGTAATCTAAACAGTTATTTTGATATGAAAAGAGTAAATCACACAGTTTGTTTTAGATGTTTCGAACTAAAACAGTTTACTGTATTTTCCACAAAGCCCTTTGGGCTTCAACCACATACATATGTCCGTCAAAATTTGACAAACATCTCCAACATCGCCGTTGTTAGACTCGAACCACTAGAATCATGGATGAGTTCGTTTTGTGTCATGTCACAAACGGTTTAGTGGTTGTTCAAGCGTGTACTTGAGGTCTATGTGGTAATTCAGCCAAATACCATTGTTCTTAACATTTTTCTGTGATTATATCTTTTACCAGGGTAATCCCTTTTGTCCCAAAAATAAACAAACAAGCAAGCAAGCAAGCAAACAAACAAACAAAAAAAACATGTGATACGGAGTGTTTGACAGTATATATTTCAGGTCCACGTTCGGGTGTGTTAGATTTCAGCAATGAATTCACCTTATTATTCAAGTGAAAATGACACTTTTGCAACAATTTAATGTCTGCAGTATTATATAAAAGAAAACATATTTAATTAAAATTTAATGACTTGAAAACTAAGTAATGTGTTTAAACTAAAATATCGTACTTGTAAAAGACAATACAATCATTAAATATTTAAATACTTAACTACAATTTATACCGTCAACTTTTTTTCAATCTCACTAACTCTACACCTATATATTATATACCTGTAAAAAAAAATTATTGCACACACAAACTAACGTTAAATACGACGTCGTTGCTATATACGGGTAATCATCTAGTATAATCAAGTGGGTTAAGGCTACGATTCAACTTTCAAAAACCTCCACTGCCACTTTCAACTTCCAGATGTTTTACAAGTCAATACCATGAGTGTGTTTTTTAAAAGTAGCAGTAAATAGTAGCTGCGAGTTGTGAGCAGTAGCCACAGATCGATGCTCACCGCTTCTTAAATAAACATTGGAAAATTAGCTTTTCTAAAAATTAACAAAAGCTCACTACTCTTTTACTAAACGACTACTAAAGTTCAAAATGTTTATTGCTCACCATTAACCGTCTCAAAAAGCTCTACAAAACCTGTATATTATAAGTTTCAACTTCTACATTTGAGTTGCTAAAAATAAGGTTTATTGCTAGGAGGTCCGGAGCAAGTTTTTAAGTAAATGGGGTGTTTTTATGTCCGTTTCCAACCTTTTTCTTTTTTAAGTAGCTAGTAACTTCAAACCAGAATTATAACATGATTGACGTAAAGATATACGATGACAAACCAATTATAAACGACGTTATATCTTTTAAGACTTTTATTTTTTGGGTAAAGGGGAGTAATCCTGCACCCTGGTAAATATATTAACCAAAAAACTTTTAAGTACAATGGATATGGGTGAAGTCCCACATCTCAGCCCGTTACATAGGCTAAAAGCTTACATAACAAGATACTTCCTAATTTCTAAAAACTAGAAATCAAACCACAACTCAATGATAACAAGAACAAGGAAATGAATTACTTTCTAGGGCCTTGAAGCTTGGTACCATACATGGCATTAAAAGCATCCAAATTACCGGGAAGATCATACACCTGGTTCGCATAATCATCATAGTCATCATACTCTTGTTCAAACTCTTGCCCCCCACCAAAAAGATTAGCAGACTCATCAAATGGGTTGGCAACCTCGTCTTCAGAATCAGACACCACAATTTTTCCCACCTTTGAAAATGGGTTTCCCCTCTTAGTGGCAGAGGTCGACGGGATAGGATGACCATTATCATCCACAAGAGTTGCTCTACCATCAATAAGTAACTTTTCAAGCTTTCCAATTTTTTCAACAATAGGAGTAGAACCCTTACTCAACTCTTCCTCATTAACTTCCATAGTATTACCTGTCTTATTAGACTCATCCTTATTAACTTCAATTGTACTAGCTGTCTTACTAGACTTATCCGCATTAACTTCCATTGAACTACCAGCATCCACATCCTTGTTGTTATCATTAGACGGAGTACCAAAAGCATCCGCATCATCAATATTAAGGGCATCAAACTGATTAGATGTAGAAATCTTCGTGCCACTCGTACTAGGCACATCAGAAGTCCTCTTCTTAGTGCCATCCACCTTCTTAGGTTCAGTTGGAGTCTTCTTGGGTTGATACTGAAACTGCTTACCCACAACTGGTTTAGTAAACCCTCTATTACCCTGAGTTGTAGAACCACCTTGCTTACCTTTCTTTCTATTATTGACAGTCATGAAACCATCATTAACAGACTTAGTAGATTGAACTGGAGGTGCAACGACTTTAGGACAATCACTCAGAGTATGACCAAAGATCTTACAGTTATCACACCGAGGTGGTTTCCATTCGTACTCAACCCGAATCTTCTCAATAGTCGAACCCGAACCATCAAGTAATGGTATCTCAACAGTGAGGCTATCCCGCAACACCTCATCCGACTTCACTTCTATCATGCATCTAGCAAAACTACTACGGCCCCACGATTCCTTGCACATTTGGCTTGTAAAAGCATCTAACCTTTTGGGCGTGCCAATCAGTGTGGCTAGAAGACTGAGGCCATCATCAGAAAACATAGCAAGGGGAACATCATGGAACTTGACCCACACCGGGATGTTAGTCAAATCCTCTTTAAGTAGATTTGTGTTCAAATTCCATGGTTTGAGAATAATAGGAACATTTCTGATCAACCAAGGACCGTTTTCAAGCACATCATCAACACCTTTCTTCGAAGTGAACTTAAAGAAGAAGAACCCCTTTGCATTCATCATTACCTTTTGCACACCAAACTTTGCCCATGCATTGCGTACATAGTAATCAACAACAGGGAACGCAAGGCGTTGACCAAGGAAGTATCCGTAGAGAGTGTTCTCAAACCTCGTGTTCACCTCTTCCACAATTTTCATTGGAACTGAGAGGTCAACATCATCCTTCTTTTTGCTACATTCCAACCTCCGAAAATTAGATGCATTTTTCTGAGGTTCATTAGAAGTAGCACCCGCGTAAGTAACTGACTTCACTCCAGTACCACTAGCAGTATCAACCTTGGGATCATTCGGAACGCTTGAATGAGGAGTATTTGTTGCATTACCTTTGTTAGCAACAATCTCACTTTGAATTTTATCCATAGCTTCCTCAAAATTCTTATTCGCATTAGCAATCAATTGTTCCACATTGGGTTGAACAACATTAGCAAACGCGTCAAGTGAAACCGGCTTCACTTTATCAAGTAACGGTCCATCAGATTTACTAACATGCTCATTCGAACCTGTAGCTTGAAAATCAATAGAATCAGTTGCTTGATTCTCATTCGTATTAGTTGCCTCCACGTTATCACTTAAATTAACCTCAATACTAGGGTTTTGCAAAACCCTAGTATGAACATCACGTACACTTGCAGCATCACTAGACATAGATACGCCACCCCTATTACCAGCTTGTCTTGGTGTATTAACTCCAGGGTTAATACCTTTTAGTCGTTTAAACCGATCACTCAATTCCTCAAGATGCACATTAGGTACAGGTCGTGTACCAGTATTATACTCCTCTCCAACCTTCGACATCACAAAACAACCTTACCACAACAGTCTTTAACAAGAAACCAGTTCCAAGAAAACACCAAACAGTAAATATAGTAAAACCCTAGTAAAAAGACTAGGGTTTATAAACAATGAAGCACATAAACTATCCCATAATAAAAGTTGTCGATTCAGTATTAATGAAAAGATGATCGGTAATAAAGCACACAGAACCGACTTGAGAGCCTAACTAGCGATTAGGTAGAACCCTAAAAGAAGCGATTGAAACAAAACCTTAAAATAAACGATTACAATCCCACCAATACAAGCAACGATCGAGGAGTGATACTCAATAGAAGATTGTATATGAGAGATTAGAATCGATTAGAGGTGGAAATCGTTTAGGTTTAGGGAATATTAAGATCGCCAAAATCGCCAGAGGTGGAGAGTCGTTTTTAGGTTTTTAACATATAAAAATTAAGACTTTTATTTGATATAGGAAAAAAGTGATCGAAACTCGGGTTGGAAAATGGACGAGCATCTAATAGTCAAGAATGTCGTCGTAGGTCCCAACAAGCATAATTAATTGAACAAATAGTGTATATCTTAACGAACAAGTTTATGTAACTTAAAAAACTTAAACCTATCGATATTAAAGACTTAATTCAATTATTTTGTCTTGTACATGAAGGACGACCATCAATGCCACAGCTAGCTTGGAGACAACTAATAGCTTGTAACGAATTTTATATTCATTATTTATACACGAATAGTCCTTATGGTTGGCATTGACTTGAAGATATAGTCTTTTTACTTTTTTCTCACTTAGATAATCACTAACTCCAAAACCTTTAACAATTACAGTCATTTCATTTAACAATCGTCTATCTTAACGTTAAAAGCCTTCATGTGACTTGCACATGAGGTTGTTATAGTCATTTAAGTATGGTGGCACTCTCAAGTAGAGAAGAAGATGTGTATTTTATTCATTTTTCAGTTTAAGTCATTTTCTTTTGTATTTCTACATTTGTTAGTCCATTTAACACTCTTTCTTGCACCGTTAGTCCTGAATATGTTTGAAATATTAGTCTCTAAGTTATTTTGCTTATATCTGTAGTTTTTTAAATATATAAAACTTAGTTTAAATGTATAAAATTTGGTTTAAACGTATAAAATGAAATGTGTTTGTTTTAAAATAAAGTGAAAAAGAAAAAATGTCTTTGTACCAATAAGTGTTATTGGTTTTTTTGCCAGGTTGATGTTTTAATTATTGGTGTGTTATTAGGGAGATGCTGAGGTGGCACAACAATAAATGTTACTCATC
>LBNU01023796.1:0-23227 GCA_014162995.1 Artemisia annua
ATTGGTTGAGATGTTCCTCAATGAACATTTTTACCAATGTTAGACGATGAATCTCATTATGTCTTTCCATGAGCATAATGGATTGGATAGACACTGACGTTGACGCTTCCTTTGTTGAAACGAGGAATTCTGTTGTTGACGTGAGATTGCTTCATCTCAAGGAGTTTGTTAACGTGCTTTTTCGTCCAATGTTGTTTTGAGAGCTTTAGGCTTCTTTGAGAATCATTTGGTAAGAAAGCATAAAAGTGCAAGTACAACTTGTGCTTTTTCTCTTATCTTAATTAGTGTCATAATTCAACTCGGTGTACACTTATGGTTTCTATTCCCGTTCTTTTGGGATACCATAATCCTTTTGTAGCATCTTTTGACGTGTTCAAACACTCTCTTCCAAAGTAGATGTTTTAGATTCCTTTCTAAAACGAGCACATAGATAAGTACCAAACATAATGTCGAATCTAATTGTTATGAAAACAAGTAGTCTTTCGAACATTTCTCTATGTTTAGTTTTATCTACGGATTTACTAATCTCATTCTTGATAAGTCATCAACTACTTAACTATTGAGAACAAGAGAGTAATTAGGAATGTCTTTGAGTGATAATTTCTTTCTTTTGGAGCTTGCTTGTATTATCAAAAAGTTTTTCAATTGATGACACTACGTTCACTCAATCAATTTTTGAAAAATCCAATTTGTCAAAACTCGTGGTTTTACTCTAATGTCCAAAGGCTTGTCTTTATCAAATTTGTTTGATTTCAACAATGACTCATGATTCAAGACGTATGACAATATTGCTAGATTCAATGTTTGACTCGAGGTAGGAGGATGATGCGCGTGGATTGCAACACGCACTACGTTTTACCTCTCGAGGGATCTCAAGAAGGTCAATCCCCACCAGGCAGTGTACCTGACCGATGTAGTATAGTGTAGTGGCAAGTACCGGGGGATTGATCATTCTCTCGCAGGGAATAGTGTTCGTTAGGCTAAAGGCTACTCTAATCTAGGTCTAAGGGTGGAGGAAGATTCTTTTTGTATTTTTATGTTTTATGAAAGCAGTAAAATCTCTGGTTTTGGAGGAGAGGGCGGAATTAGTTGCTAGTCAACTAACCCAAGTTATCTACTTTTAATCTACTTATATTTTTATATTTTTTTGGTTTTGGGACAAACAATGATGGGAGAATAGTGTTTACTTAGATTTCATTACTCCCTAACTATCTTTTACCATGTAATTAGTATGTTGAGTTTGCGTGGATGACGGGTGTATTCCTAACAAGTCGTAGGGAGTGCGTTCAATTCCCTAACTCTATAAGTTCCTACCTCACTCTATGACGATACGTCAAGCATCCTATCATGAGCTCACCGATAGCAACCTATGCATGAAATACTACCTTAAAATCGATAACGCACATACGATTCACGTTTCTAAAGACGTTCAAGCTTGTTACCGTATAGGAGATTAGCCAGTTTTCTCTAGTCTAACGTAGATGAAACATTCACCCAAACACAATCACAACATACACATCACATGATAATCAATAGTTAGGTTTCATTAGATCTAAGCAAACACACAGTGAATTAGCCTAGCATGTTGAAAGAAAGACAAGCACAAACATAAATCACACAACACATAGACATATTGTATGAATAAAGACTTATCTTGGATTAAACATGCAAGTTAGAGGGGTTAGGAGACCCTCTAAGGTCTCTAATACACGTACTAGGGTTTAACCCTAAAGTTCTCCACTCCAAAATTCCTCTAAAGTTCGTCCCAAAATAAGAAAAAACGTTCTATATATATAGAAAACGCGGGCTGACGGCGTCAGCCCAATAGGTGACGTCGTCAGCTCGGCGATTAGGGTTTCCTGATGGCCTTGATTGACGTGGTCATAATTGCTGGTTCCAGATCTGACGGCCTTAGTTGACGGCGTCACCAAATTGCACTACGAACTCTCTGGCCCGTCACGAGTATTTTTTCCACTTCTAGACTTCACTTGTTCCTAACGGCGTCACCTTGTAGAGTGTGACGGCGTCACCTTCTGTGATCTTTAAGGTCTTTTGAGATTTTGTTGTTTTCCGCACTTTTTCACTCCGAAAACGCCCGAAAATGCTTCTTTTGTGATTTTCCCTTCAAAAGTACCTAAAATGAGAAAAGAAACGACTTTGNACTCTCTGGCCCGTCACGAGTATTTTTTCCACTTCTAGACTTCACTTGTTCCTAACGGCGTCACCTTGTAGAGTGTGACGGCGTCACCTTCTGTGATCTTTAAGGTCTTTTGAGATTTTGTTGTTTTCCGCACTTTTTCACTCCGAAAACGCCCGAAAATGCTTCTTTTGTGATTTTCCCTTCAAAAGTACCTAAAATGAGAAAAGAAACGACTTTGGGTGAAATCCAAACCAAAAACATACGAATTAGGACTCAAACCGACCCCTAAAAATGTAACATTTTTCGTCTCATCAATCGCCAGGGAATACAAACTTATTTACTCTAAGGAAAATGTTATCCATTGTTCCTTTTGGTGTTGTTCTAGACATATCTGCCATTTCAACCATTGATTTTGTCTTCTTAAGGTTAATAAGATTTAATTTTTTAAACAGTGAAAATGACATCATGTTAACACTGGCTCCTAAATCGGCTAGAGCAAATATATCAAAATTACCAATAGTGCATGGAAGTAAAAACTTTCCTGGATTAGGTTCTTTGTATGGAAGCTGGCTGGGAATCCTTCCGTAGGCAATATTGTTTTCCCGCAAGTAGCTAAATCCACAAAAATTATCGTCGGAACCTGCATTCCTTTTGGTTTCTTCATTCTCTTCATTTAGAGAGAGAACCTTACACTCCTTAAGTTCGGCTCCGTGTGTCTTAATTCGGATATTCTTTTCCAATTGCCCGATTTGAGTCTTAAGGTTTTTGATAGCGGCGCTCTGATTTCGTAAATTCCTTTCGGTGTCAACTTTCATCTCGTTCATCCACTCTTGAAATTTTGCATTCTTCCTTGAGGATTCCTCGATGTGCTTATCTGCCATTTCTTCTAGGTTAATTATTCTGTCTTCATAGGGTGGCCTTTTTTCAATCTTAGTGTACCACCCCTGAGGTCCCACACGATATTTGGCTCCATTTCCTGGCCCTATGTGTGTTTTGTTAGCTCCTATGGTTTCTTCCATTCTCTTGACTTCCTCTTTTATTATATCCTTATCGCTTTTGTGTTCACGTTCAGATCTTATGGCATGCACATTTTCCTTAAGTTTCCTAATGTCACGTCCCAAGCTTTCGATCTTATTAGTGATAAGGGTGATTCCTTCTATGTTTCCAACAATGCTCCTACTACTTCCACCTTCATGCCACTTCTGAGAGTGGTCCGCCATATCTTTAATAGCTTTTAAAGCTTGAGTCGGATTCATGCTAGGGATCGGTCCCTGAGAGTCTAGCATCTGGCGGGTTGAGATGTTGATCCCCTTGTAAAAAATGTTGACCATTTGTTGCTTGTTGAGATCATGAGTAGGGCATTTGTACAAAAGATCATTGTACCTATCCCAAGCTTGGTACAATGTTTCATCCCCATCTTGCTTGAAGTTGTGAATATCTTCAAGCTGTTTTGCCGTCCTTGAAGGAGGGCAATATCTTTGGATGAAGTGCTTCTTCAAGAGAGCCCAAGTGTTAACTGTCCCTGCTGGTAGCCTGTCGATCCATCTTTTTGCAGCTCCAGTCAATGTCATTGGGAATACTCTGAGCATTATCGCATCATGAGATACCCCCGGAATGTTGAACAAACTGACAATGTAGAGAACATTGTCAATGTGCTCGTGAGCATCTTCCATCTTGCTTCCAGAAAATGGGTCTTTGCGCAGTTCCCTTATGAATTGATTTTTAATTTCGAACTGCACATCATCCCTACTAACCGGCCTAACCAAACCAGGCCCTTGCTCTTCTCGTGTAACAGCCAAATATTCTTCAAGTGTGAGGTTGTCAATGTCAATTTCTGCCATAATACCTGAAACTTGAAAATAACCGTGAGTACTGAAAAGAAAATAAAACAAAAATTAAAAACTTAAATAAAATCCTAATAGCTCCCCGGCAGCGGCGCCAAAAACTTGATGCAGGTTTTACTGACCAGGTTTTAATATTTATAAAGTCTCGTTTACCTAAGGTCTACCTTTTACGCACTAACGTACTATGTATCCTGTCGTGTGTGGTATAGTTAAATGGTAAATCCGAGGTCGTCCCAAGAGCTAAGGTGCAGAAATTATCTATGTCGTGTCACGTGTAAAAAGGGGTTTTGAGTTGAAAGATTAATTAAACTAATAAAAGTAAATAACAAGACAATAAGTAAATTGAAGGAAATCAGTAGAGACGAGTAGTGTTAACCTAATTACTACTCTTGTTATGATCATGACTAGTTTTCCTATAGGTGCATCCTATCATATCGTTCGGGGATTCAATATTCGTTTCGGGTCAGATGGTCAAACTCGCCTAGATCTATCGTATACCTTGTCCTATCCAAAGTTATTGTAAAACCGTGGGTTCATCGGTACGAAGACATAAGAGTCATTAAGTGCCTCTACTAACATGGAGAAGACTAACGAATGCGGCATGGTCAGATCTTACACCCTTCTAACTCCGTTAAGTGTAAAGCATTGGTAGGTGCTCCTAGGGTTAATTCGCACATGCATGGTAAGGGAAGACGATTACAGTTGGCACTTAACCCTTACTAAGTCACATCCTTAGCGGCTTGCTTCCTAGGGTTAATTCCACAAGCCTCTAAGGAACAACCAACGCTAAACACTACGGGAACTAGAGTGTCCCAAGCCTCGCCATGAAAGTAAACAAATAATAGACAATAGATGCGTGGAAAACTAAATCAATATCATAACAATTTCATAACTAGGTAACACCAAAAGGTGCTTAGCCACTCATGTTCAAAATTGCAGTAAAAGAAAGTTGAGTTAATACAAATCTAAGCATGAATCGAATACAAAGTAAAGGAATGAAAACGCTTATGATCGGTGTGTGATTCCTCCCTTGGAAATGACTTGGATGTGGCTAGAACTTCGTTCTCCCTCTTTCCTGTGTTTTTCCCAAAGTTGCTGTGGTGAAAAGATGGGAAGTGATATCAAAAACTCGGAATTAGGGTTGGTATTTATAGGCCCCGACTATGTTACGGTGTAGCGTATTAAGGTTGTTACATCGTAACCTTTGCAAATTGTGTTACGCCATAACTTGATCAAGCGTTACGGGCATAAAGTCTTGGTGATAAACCTCCTACGGCGTAGCAGATAAGCTGGCTGCGCCGTAGCTTCTTCCTTGGCCTCGTTTGTTCTTTACTGCCTCAAATGAGCTCCTACGTCGTAGCTTGGATAGTTGCCTACTCCGTAGTGTTCTTTAGTGGACTTCTACGCCGTAGCCAGTTGTGGGGTTACGCCGTAGTCTTCATAAATTCTTTATTACGCCGTAGGTAGGAGAGCTTCTACGGCGTAGTCTTCGTGAAGCTTTGCTACGGCGTAGGTAGATGAACCTCTACGCCGTAGTTAGTGCAGAATCCATAATTTCCACGTATTTGCTCCAAAGTCCTTCCATTTCCGCTTAAGTTCGTTCTTCATCTTTACCCTGAAACCAAAATAGGAAGAAATAAGAGTATATAATCTTCATATAAATAGAAAAGACGAGCATTTTAAGTGGGAAATTAACACTTAGATTGGGGGTAAATTTGATGTTATCAATGTCTATGTATTGTGTGATTATATCTTATGCTTGTCTTTCAATTAACATGCTAGGCTAGGTCTTTATTGTTTTTGCTTAGATCTAATGAAACCTAGCTATTGATTATATGTTGTTGGTTTGTTTGTGATTATTGTAGTTGGGTGAAGTCGATGGTAGACTTAAGAAAATTGGCTAACCTCCTATACGGTAACTTGCTTGAACGTCTTAAGAAACATGAATCGGATGTGTACTATGATTATTTGGTTGTATTTAATGCATGAGCGAATTCTAATGATCCCATGTTAGGAGCTTTAAGTCGGCTCGACATAGGAGTGAAGTAGGAGCTTATAGAGTTAGGGAAGATCGTACATGGCCCTACGAATGGTTTAAAGGAATACAACCCGTCATCCACATAATTACAACAAACCAATTAACATATAAAAGATAGCTAGGGAGTAAGGAAATCTAAGTAAACACATATTTCTCACATATAAGTTTCACAACCATTTACATTTTCTTGTTACTTAACTTTATTTGCTAAAGTAGTTATTTGGGTTAGTTGACTAGCAACTAATTCCGCCTACTCCTCTATAAACCGAGATTTTTACTTGCTTTTTTTAAACATAAAAATACAAAAAGAATCATCCCTCAACCCTTAGACCTAATTAGAGTAGCTTTTCAAGCCTAACGACACCGAGAGAACGATCAATCTCCCGGTACTTGCCACTTCACTATACTACATCGTTCAGGTACACTGCCTGGTGGGGGTTGTAAGCTTCTCAAGATCCCTTTAGCGGTAAAACCTAAGTGCAAAGGTTGCAAAACCCACGCTATCAGTTACAAATAAAAATATACTATGATTTCCCTTTCTTTCTTCATCTCTACACGTTTTTTCCATGAAAACTGAAATCGGCTATGAATGAGTATAACTAATGTATGCGATGCATGTCAGACACAACGATATGATCGATCGAACAAACTAATTGCATTTTGAATTAAATTCAATAAAAGTCACGTCTGTTTATGAAAACAAAGCATTTTCCTATTAGCACCATAATTGGTTAGGGTTGTTTTCACTTTTATAAAAACATTGGCACAAAAATTCCATTATTCATTTAAAAAAACAAATAATAATGCCTATTTGTATACATTTTCTTACAATGTTCCTCCAGATCAACGTAAAACAAATTATGATTAGCTCTGTTATGGTCTTAGACTAGGTCTTTATCACTTCATGCCAGGTTTAGCATTATCCAAAATCGTTTCCTAAGGTCTTTATCGCTTTAAGAAATGAGCCCCGGGGTGGTTAACCCTAATAACTTTTAAATTGGTGAACATGATATGACCATACTTTCCAATGGGTGAAGAAGATATGACCTTTGTTGTCAACTATTAGAATGACCTTAACTTCTGTATGTTTTCATGTGTAAATATTGGGGTTTTGAAAAGAGTCAACCTGTAGTAACCCACAAATTTCCCACTAACTCCCTATAGGTTAGAAATGCCTTACTAACTTAACTTAGGCTTTCATTAAGCACAAACTAGGTTAGAAATGCCTATAGGAATTTCCCGAGCCAAATTTTTGCCTTATTATATCTTTATGACCTAACTAACCCTTAGACAAGCTCACGTATCTACCAATGCCAACCACTACTATGTTTACTTGATGTAAACATCATGGTATGTCAAGTCAAGGTTACTGATAACGCTCTAATTATACATATTTATTCCATCGATTATACATCATTTATCTATTATATTATATAGAATATCATGCTATTTGTGTAGAATTGGTACTAATCTGGTTGCAGGATAGAACGAGAGAAGAAAGTCAGAAATACCACTAAAAAGACGATTATATGACAAATATAAGAAAGGAGTGACTTGAAATGAAAATATACAAGTGTGAAGACCCAAGTACGCCAGTCTTAGGACTGTGTGCGGCGTACTTGCTTGGCGGGTAAATGAAATTGAATATACGCGAAGTACGGCGCACTTTCTAGACAGTTACAAAACAGATTTATTGTTTGCATTCATTGTGAGGCCGATCACTTATCCTCATTTACTGAATATTGGAGTTGAATTAGGTCAAGATGAGCCTATAAAAGAAAAGGTACGAAGCAGAGAAGAAGGGGGTGTTGGGAATTATGGAAGATTCTACTAAAGTGGTTTCTGCGGATAGTTCCTGCTGACACAAGAGTTTTTGCGGACTAGAGTGTTCCTGCGGACGATATGATTCTGTGGATATAATATTTCGTAGAATGTGATTTAGATTATTTTAGGACAAGATATGTAGAATATCTTTTATTGTCTTACTGTTATTTGTTTCTTGTAAGAAGGATTAGGGTTCCTTGTAGTATAAAAGGAACAATCGTTTAGACATTATGTATTGAATTGAATTACGTTTAATATAAAAGATCCATAGAGGATCAAGAGTTCTTAGTGTCTTCTTGTATTTAATTCCGCTATAGAATACAAGTTGCAGAGTTTCTCCATTAGTGTGTTTGTGATTACATAAGCATTACTAACGATCCACGTAGGCTCAAAGATCTATCAAGATCTGAGGTTCAACAAGTGGTATCAGAGCCTCGGGAGAGTCTCTGTTGTACTAAGAACAAAATCTACTTTACATCTCTTTTACACCCTCACAATCAAAAACAATGCCAGGATCAGTTGATGGTTCTGAAGTCACTCAGCAGCAACTCAACTCCTCAACTCTACAACAAATTGCATCATCTCTCACCAGTACCAGCAATGCCAAATTCCCATATCTCAAGAAGGAAGAGTATGAGCTGTGGGCAATGAAGATGCAGAATTGGATCACCAACATTGATTATAACCTTTGGAGTGTTATCCTTAAGGGTAACTCTCCAAAGAAGCATACCACAGATCCTGATGGTAGGATTTCCATCCTTCCTCCTGCAACTAATGAAGAAGCTCTAGCTGTTCAGAGAGAAAGCAAAGCTAGAACCATTCTCCTTCAGGCTATACCAGATGATCATATGGGTGATTTTCACTATATGCAGGATGCAAAGGACATTTGGATGGCCATTCAAGCAAGGTTTGGTGGGAATGAAGAGTCAAAGAGGATGAGGAAATCAATGCTCAAACAACAATTCCAAGAATTCCAGATCTTAGAAGAAGAAGGAGTTCATAAGGGGTATGATAGATTTCAAAAGATTTTGAGTCAATTGAATCAGATGAAGGCCAAGCCAGATAATGAGGACTGCAATGCCAAGTTCTTACAATCTTTACATCCCTCATGGCTGCAAGTGAGCCCTCAAAGCTAAAGGTGGACTGGATAATTACACTTTTGATGATCTCTACAACAAGCTCAAATCCCTTGAGCCTGATGTTAGAAGTCACATTCGTTCGTCCACTCCCAATTTCTCAGCCTTTGTAAGCTCAACCTCGAATAAGATGACTCATGCTGCAAGTCCACCTTCCTCAGCATCATCATCTTCCTACAGCACTCCTAGACCAAAACCTCAATCTCAGTCTAGTGGTGTACTGGAAGATGTACATCACTCCTTTGTTGCTGATTATGAAGATCAGCAGCAACTGGCTTATGAGGATTTTGATCAAATGGACCCACTAGATTTGGAGGAGATGAACTTGAAGTGGCAGTTCGCCATGCCCTCATTGAATATCAAGAAGTTTGAGAACAAGGCAGGGAGAAAGTTCAGATTTAAGAAAAGTGAACCAGCTAGATTTGATATAAGGAAGGTCAAGTACTATACTTGTGGGCAGATAGGTCACTTTAAAAGAGAGTGCAAGGAAAGGAAGGCTGATGATGAGATTAGGTACTCTGCCTATCAGCAGAATCAAGTGGAAGCTGGAAACGCCAAAGCAATGATCTCTTTGGATGAGCATGTGAACTGGAAGGCACATGAGCCTGAGGATGATGAGGTTGATAATTCTGAATTGAGTGGAATGCTGGCCTGGTGTGACACAGAGGATCGGCATGTTCAAGTTGCCTTTATGGGCATCTCTCAGGTACATAATTGTATTTTTGGTTGTGCTGAATGGTATAATGAACATAAGGAGGCTTATGATAATATGAAACCTAAATATAATGAATGTTATGTGGAGCTTCAAGCTCACAAAAATGGTTTAAAAACCTTAGAACAACAGAAAATTTGGTTTCAAAAGAATCAGATTGCTTATGAAGTAAAGATTAGGATGCTAGAAAGGGATTTACTATGTACTAAAAATGAGTTAGCATGTTCTGAGAAAGAAAAGACTAATATAGATTCAGAAAAACAAGTATTGCAAAAGAAATTAGATGAGGAAGTAGCTAGACATAATCAGTGGTTAATTTCAGGCAATAAGTTAGCTAGTTTTCTCTATGGTAGTCAATCTGTAAAATCTGAGGTAGGTTTAGGTTTTAAGAAATATGTAGGTGTAGAGGCAATCAATGATATGAAAAAATCTACCTCAGCAGGATTAGAAAATTATGAAAAAGAAGGAGAATTACATGCTGTACCTGGACTTATTAGAGGAGAACATATGCCTACTTCCAAAACTTCAGACTTTGATGGATCACACCATCTATATGGTAAGAAGTCAAGTGACTTGCCAAGACCTCACCCAAGCCTACACCAGTTGTGATTCAAGTCCTCTGACAGTGACAAGTCCTCTGACCAAGGGTCAACTACCTATACCAGTTGTGATTCAAGTGAAAAGTCTGACCTTCCCAAGACCTCACCCAAGCCTACACCCAAGATTCCCTACAAGTCTGTTAGAGTTGCTGCTGATGAACCAAATTCAAAGACAGCTACCCTTGGAGACTTGTCATTTAATTCTCTGCAAAACAATAATTTTAATTCTGTCAAAAACAATTCTATTAATGTTTGTGGATTGAGTACTTTTGCATGTAATGGAACATCTTTTACTTTGAATAAATCTTCTAAAAAGAAGAAATGTTTTGTTTGTGGAAGTAAATTTCATTTGATTAAGGATTGTACTTTTCATGAGCAGAGAATGGGTGTTAGTGCTGACCAAAAGAAACCCAGACCAATGTGGAAAAATGTTAATAATATACCATCTTATGTTCCACAAACAACCCAGAAAATCAGCAAACACATTGCTGCGGATAAGTCAGTTCCTGCTGACAAGCATGTGTATACTGATAAAACCTCTCCATCAAGTTGGAGAAGACCTGTTGCAAGACCATTTATGAGACCAACAAGTACTTATTTTCAGAATGGTTATTGGCCTGGATTTCATGACTTAATGTATGTGGGAGGGGGATATTGGGATACTGCTGTTAAGCCCTCAGCAGGTTGTTCTTGGAATAAAAAGGGACCTAATTTTCATAGAAGAACCAAGAACAATGGTGGATCTTATAAATCTACATGGCCTACTTGTTATGATCCACAAGGCAGGCTCAAGTCAGTGATGACTTGAGTCTCCAAAGTGTACTAATTTTTGTATATTTTTGTTGTTGTTGTAGGATCATCCTCTTAAAAGTAAAGATGTAGGCATAGTAGATAGTGGTTGTTCAAGAAGCATGTCAGGGAATAGAGAAAAGATGCATAATTTTGTGCCCATACAAGGAGGAGGCAATGTGACTTTTGGTGGAGGAGATGGTAGAATCACTGGGAAAGGAACAATTAGAACCTCTAAGTTGGACTTTGAGAATGTGTACTATGTCAAGGAACTGCAAAATTTCAACTTGTTCTCAGTCTCACAAATTTGTGACACCAAGAGAAAAGTATTCTTCTCTGAGGATGAATGTCTTGTACTCTCCAAAGATTTCAAACTTCCAGAAGATACAACCATTCTGCTGAGAGTTCCTAGAAACCACAATTTATACACATTCAACTTGAATGATGTCCACCCAGAAGGTGACTTAACATGTTTGGTGGCTAAAGCATCCCTGGATGAGTCTACAAAGTGGCATAGAAGGATGGCTCATGTGAACTTCAAGACCATTAACAAGCTTTCCAAACTTGGTCTAGTTCATGGGCTTCCTCCTAAAATCTTCACCAATGAACACAATTGTGTTGCCTGCAACAAAGGAAAGCAACACAAAGCCTCCTACAAAGCCATTAAAGCTGTGAGCACTATCTCTGAACCTCTTCAGTTGCTGCATATGGATCTTTTTGGTCCTACTCAAGTCAGAAGTATTGATCACAAGTACTATTGTTTAGTAATCACAGATGACTATAGCAGGTTTTGCTGGGTATTCTTTTTTAGAACTAAAGATGAAACTTTTCCAACTCTAAAAGAATTTATTACTCTTGTTGAAAACCAGCTAAACAAAAAGGATTAAAGTATTATGTGTGATAATGGAACAGAGTTCAAAAATGTTTTTTTAATAGAACTTTGTGGGTCTAAGGGGATAAAAAGGGACTATAGCAATGCCAGAACACCACAACAGAATGGGGTTGCTAAAAGGAAAAATAGGACCTTAATAGAGGCAGCAAGATCCATGCTTGCTGACTCTAAATTACCCACTATGTTCTGGACTGAGGCAGTAAGCACTACTTGTTATGTTCTGAACAGGGTATCCATTACTAGACCTCATAACAAGACACCTTATGAACTACTCACTGGGAAAGTTCCCAGCATTATTCACCTCAGACCTTTTGGATGTCATGTGACCATTTTAAACACTAGTGATCAACTAGGTAAATTTGATGAGAAAGCTGGTGAGGGGTATATTGTGGGCTATTCAGCTCATAGCAAGGCTTATAGGGTATATAATTTAAGTGAAAAACGGGTAGAGGAGACTTTGAACCTGAGATACCTAGAAGAAAAGCCTAATGTTCAGGGACAAGGTCATGCTTGGTATTTTGACCTGGACTACTTAACTGATTACTTGGGCTATTCTAGATTTGTTGCTAACCAATCTGCAGGTACACAAGAGTCTCCCACTAACAATGCATGTACCCTGGATGATGACTCAGATAGTGAGTATGTCCTTGATGACCACACCATTTTTGTACCTTCCTTTTCCCCTAACCATCTTTCAGGTCATGGTTCTAAAGATACAACTGGACAGAATGAGGATGAGTCAAATTATGCAGAAGATCTTGCTAGACTTTAGAAGCAAGAATATGCAGCCAAACAAGAAGCTGAAAGACTTGGATTGGAGTTTGCAAGAGATGTTGAGGCACTAATCAGACAAACAGTACAAGCATCCAACAGCAATCGTGATTCTGCAGATAGTTCTCCTATTGCTGCTGACATCCCCAATTCTGCGGATGGTACTTCTTTTGGTTATGCTGATCATCCTACCAGACCTACAAGCTTATCCCCTAGCTTTGAAGAACCTTATGGAAGATTTCCAAGCCCCACAGATCTTGGTAATCATGAACAAAGTGCTGGCATTTTCAGTTCTTCTTCTTATGATGATGACTTTGTCCCATCCTTGAGTAACATTCAACCTACAGTTGAAGTTAACACAATCCCTACTAAGAGGATCAACACTATACATCCTCAAACCAACATCCTTGGTAATCCCAATGCAAGTGTTCAAACTCGAAGTACTGTGAAGAAGGCAAAGTTTGGAGAATATGCTTTTGTTACCTATGTCATGTGTCAACAAAGAGACAATCACACAGATCAACAACATTGTTTGTTTGCTTGTTTCTTATCTCAGGTTGAACCAACAAGTGTGGCACAAGCACTNGCTAACTTTATTGTATAGTTTCCACTCTTTGTTGTATACAGGTACATGTGGTGGTTAATTACCACACTATGGTTCTCAACTCACCATGATGTTGACTATTCCATCAAAGAGTTGGCTAGTCCAAAGGGTACAGCTTTGGTAAAGACACACCAAATCTGTTCATAGCTGTAATGGTTTGCTCAAAATCATAAGGTACTCAACTCACCCATGCTTCATTGCTGAGAGTTGAACTGGTCATCAATTCACCATGGATCTTATTCTTTGAAAATCTATAGAATTAACTAGCCCATAAGTATATGGCTTGTGGTAAAGGCAGTGAAAATCCATATTTGGTTATCAATTCACCAAGGTAATTTACTTTACCTAAGAGTTGACTAGTCCTGAGCAAACGACTACAAGTAAAGACAAGTCAAATCCGTTTATAGCTGATGATTTGCTAAAAATCATATGGTTGTTAATGTACCATGGTTCTCACACTGAAACATTGGCTACTCCAGTAGTAATGGCTATTGGTAAAGAGTTCTCAAATCCATTAATTTTCAATGATTCACCTCTCACAGGAGTTCACACACCTAGATGTGATGAGAATAGTATGAAACTAATGAATTGTTGCTGCTGAATATTTGTTCTTAATGGAGGTTACTAGTTGCATTTGACATAGAGTCCTGGTTGCTGCTGGTTACATATTTTTGCTGCACAATATTCATTAGTGTCTTCTTGTATTTAATTCCGCTATAGAATACAAGTTGCAGAGTTTCTCCATTAGTGTGTTTGTTATTACATAAGCATTACTAACGATCCACGTAGGCTCAAACATCTATCAAGGTCTGAGGTTCAACAGGGGGCAACACCAACGAGAAGTAGGGAAAGTATACAAAGTTAGATTGGTGAACTCATACCATGTTCACTATTCATGTTGAATGATATCTCTGTGACAGAGTGTAGGAGAACGAACCTAGAGAGTTATCTCTGTGAAATGATTTGTTCTTTCGTTGTAATCACTTTGGTACACTTTTCTACTTTGTCGAATTGAATTATGAAGTTTATGAAATTCATGTTGAATGATATGTGTTTTGTTATTACAATAATGGAGTAATCGTTATATGTTTATTTGGGTGATATAGTTATATGGTTGTTTGCAATGTAATGTACGCTTGCTATTGATACTATGCTTAAGTTTAATTGATGAGATTATGCTTGGATCATTGTTGAATGTTTGATGTATCTCTGTGGTAGAAGTAGGTCGAAAGGGTCTGCCATTTTGGTATTATTTCAAGGTGTTTGTCTATGGCAACTTGGTGTTAACCTTGTAGAAATTGGTCGACAAAACATTTACCAACCCATCCATGATCTTGTTTAATGCCTTATCTCATGTCTAACGAACTTGATGAGGAAATTGGCTTATGTATACTTCTGTTATGAACCATTCTTAATGCATTTGATATATTGAGAATCATAGGTCGAAAGGGTTTCTTAATATGTTGGATAGTTATAGGTACGAGTGTTAACCATGCATCTCTTGCTTATATATCTTGTTCATGATTGCTTGCTAATCATTTACATGCTACTTCCATGTTTCTTAGCCTAAATAAACATAGCTTTTAATCATATAAAACAATCAATCTAAATTGCTAGTCTTTGGATAAGTGACAATCTAGGGACTTTACTTTAACACAATTGCTAACTTGGCTTTTCTACAATCTTTTGGGACGACCTGGTCTTACCTAAACCTTTACTATAAACGGCACTTTACCCATGCGTTTTTAAATTATGGAAAATGGTGAAATTAGTATTATAAATTTAAAGCTTTCGAAACACATCAAAGATTTTGGCGCCGCTGCCGGGGATTGGCATTGATAAAATCAAGTTAGTTAAGTGTTTTGAGACTTTTTACAAACATAGTCGTACAGTTTTCTGGCAAACTGAATCAATTTTTACTTTCTGAGACTGAGTGTACGCCGCACTTCAAAGTTTGTGCGCCGTATATTCTGGAAAAATTTCAACTACACCGGTTTAACTTTCTAAACCGCCGTACTTTCTGGAAAAACTCGCAATATTCACTGAGACAAAACCAAACCAAAACAAAAACTTTTTAATGCTTAAATTCAAGGCTGAGAACATGAGAGTTGCTTTTTATGTGCCTTTGATATTTGGATTGATGCATTTGTTAATATGTTATGATTCATCGAAAATACAAAAATATTTGCTTATTTGGTTAATTAGACATTTTCTTGTTTTTGATTGTTTATGCATGATATAATCTAGATTATAAGGTCAAACATAATTCTGAGATATTCTAAAAACTACAAAGAAATTAAAACTAAAAATAGAGGAAGTACGCCGCATGATGTGCGTTTTGTTAGTGCAAGTTTTAAATTTATAAGGGTGATTACCGAATCTAGAAACAACACATACGAGCAAGTGTACTCGTCCGTTATAGCAAGATATGATGGTAAGTCGGGATCGTTTGCAGGGATTTGTGAGTGAATCAAAATATAAGTCTAAAAGTAAATCTCTAATGTACGCAAATAAGATAATAAGCAAATTCAATAATTTAAAAACTACACTTGTTTAGACTAGTTTTCTACTTAATGACACACATGATTGTGATAACTTTTGACAACATGTTGGTTGTGATAATTAGATGGTGGTCTAATCTATTGTTTCTACAAGTTAAACCTTCGTCAAGATTTTAGTTCATAAAAACAAGCTTTAGGTGTAAACCAATCAATTCAAGATCTATCCAAGGTTCATAAGATATGGTGACTATCTTAAACACAAGAACAAACTCTTATTACAAATCAAATACTCTTAGGAAATGGTCAATACAAAAGGTAACCCATTCATAGACAAAAAGGTTACAATTGTTTATAAACGTCTAAACTTTCGTCCAACTAAAGGTTTACAAACAATCTGATTTGACGTTATAAAAGCATTCTCATCACAATCATAATTCTTGTTTCTTTGTTTAGTCAAGAATAATTATGGTGAAAAACAATCATTCATAGACAAATGATTATAACTAGTTGAATAATACCAAATCTTTCGACCCTTGAAACTATTATCAATTAGTTAACCTTGGCTCAACAAATGTCACTATGAAACTCAGGTACAATTGGTTCTTAGGATTGACTTGAAATTGAATTAAAACATGTTATCAAAATTATAACTATCACTAAGCATAAAACATCATCAAAACAAGAGTAAAAAGGCTACTAGCCACTCATAGCAAACATGCAAATAAACTCAGAATATTTAACATTAGAATCCATGGTTTTAAGTCTTACAATGCTTTGAAATCGATAACAAATGACAAGGTATTGATAACCTAAGTATTAGTGATGATTTCTTGAGATTTTTGGCCTCCAAATGTTGCTTCCTTGGTCCTCCAAAGTTCCTGGTTCTTTCTGCATGAATTTTCCTTCTTTGAGAGCTAGATGATGATAGTAAATGAGAGTAGTAATGATAGTAATTGATCTCTTGAATTGTGTGTTGAATGGTGTACTCTTGGGTTCCTTTTAGGCTTGTCAAATACTCCTAGTAATGAATAGGGACATAAATGCTAGAGCTTAGACAACAAGACACTAAGAAGGGCCTAGAACAATGGGACAAAAGGCCAAGATTCGTGCACAAGAAGTTGGTAAAATCAGGCAGTGAACTCCATCTGATCGGTTGCGGGTTGGCACCGATTGGATGGTGGTGGTAATTCTGGCCATCCGATCGGATGGACTCCAACCGATCGGATGGTAAGTTCTGTGTAACTTTGATGTTGACTTTTCTTGCGTAGATCTTTATGCACTATCCAAACTTGATTAACTCTGAACTTTGGAACTTTGAAATGACAAAAACTTAGGTTCTCCTTATGAAATGCGTCACAGATTGGACTTTGAACTTGGGAATCTTCGTGTAATCGCATATACTTCATTTTCTTCACTTTTTCTCCGTTTTTCCTACATTTGGCTACATATGCTACAAAAACATACTTTGATACGATTTAGTGGCAAAAGCATATAAAAGTAACCAAATAACATACACAAAAACACTAATAACGCTTCTAAAAACAAGTTAACTTTGAGCGTTATAAAATCTCCCACACTTAAACTTTGCTTGTCCTCAAGCAAATCTAGAAGAAAACTAAATATCCACATGGTAAATGAAAGTGATTTATGAAAATTGTGATGAGAATCCTCCTTATACAAGTACAAGTTAGATCATCCTTGTTAAGCTTTTATAAATGAAATATTGAGATGTTTGACAATACCCAACGATTTTCTTGCTTGATTAACACTTCTAAAACACCTCACGAAGGAAGAATAATATATAATTCACTCATAGCACTCATATATGGGGTAGCGTATATGATAAATCACACTCATTGCTCAGTCATGATCTTATTATTACCATAAGCTTGTACAAGAAACAAAAATACACTGCAATGGCGTAAGCACCAAGTCTACATATCAAAGAGGTCTTTTATTCGGGTTTAGGCTAAAAAGGGTTAATAAACTTAAATGCAAATACCTCGTGCCCAACACAATAGATCGCTGCCGCGAATCTTTGATTCACTAAATAACGGATGTTCACTAAGGATGATCCTTAGATAGCTGGCACGTTATCTAATTCCTCAAAAACTCGGATGGTCAATACATGTCAACACACTTAATAAATACACTAAGTTAAAGGGTAGGAATAAGACATGGGATTATTGAAGGGTAAGTAATGATTAAGAATATACAAACTAGTCCAAATCTATAGATCAAATGTTATTAGCTTTTCTTCCTTGAATCATAACCTCGTAGTCTTTGAGAACTTCATTCTTTCACGATCAATGCTTTATTTTATAGCTTCATTGGCTATACATAACACTATCATATATATTGTGATGACTATACTTTACTTGCTTCAATCGCTGATTCTTGAATTTTCACTTTCTCCATTCTTTCTTCATGATTCATAATATACTTCTTCATAAAGCTAACAACTCACCAAGACTTGACTAAGGGGTAAAATCTTTTTGTATTTTTATGGTTTTAACAAAACAAAAGAAAAAGGCTCAGAAGGTATAACTAAGGGTATCTAGCGTTAAAGATGAACGCTAACAAAAGGGTTTAAAAATTGGAAATTAACTAATCAATGATCAATAAGGAAGGCTATTTGGTTTAAATCCTAAGGTTGCCTCTTATCACGTATGTATACTTATATTACAAAAATGTAATCTCACAACGGTCTCGTAATGATTTACAAGTACAAGTTCTAGAATAAATAAAATCACCGGCGCACTCATAACAATAGATTCGAGCACATAGGATGTAAGCTCGTTATAAACAGGCTCAAATCCTCACAATTTAGTGGAAAAGGTTATAATGTGTGCTAGCAAATGTTATCGATCCAAAAGTGGATTGCAATATTAATCGGGACACATCTCAATTCTTTCAAAATTACTGATTTTTTCAGTGGATAGATCCATTTATTCTAATAAATTACTCATAAAAGTGTGAAAATAACTAGATTATAAGGACAAACAAAATTGAAAAATTAACTCGATATTACAATTAATTTCTTATTTACCTACTCACCCCTCCCCCCCCCCCCACACTTAAGTTAAGCATTGTCCTCAATGTGATAAACGAATTTAAAAGTATGAAAGTAGGGAAATGAGAAAATAAACCATGATATCCAGTTTTATTCTTCTATCCAATCGTCTGTTTCTTGCAATCAACACCTGCATTATTAGAAAACAAAAACAAACAAACAAAAAGCATTTCAATTTTATTCAAATTAGTGGCACACCCCCACACTTAAGTTTGACCAAGTGGTAAAACTTTGGGGTGTAGACACTGAAAATTAAAACATCAAAAATAAACACACGGGTTGCCTCCCGAGAAGCGCTTGTTTTATTAACGAGTCCTCAGCCGGACTCAAACTTCGAATAGATTATGTAGGTGTAGTGTTATGCTTCCTTTTAGGGATGTACACCACATTTCCTATCACAATTCCCTCCCCCGTTTCATCTATGTTTTCCAATGTAACTTTTTCCCATGCTCTAGGAAGAGCATCATAGATAAAACCATTATTGTGTGCCCAAGGGACCATTCCCTTGTGTGGAGCCATGAATGTGATAGCTTCATATTCAGATTCGGATGGAATTTCTTCATTAGAAATTACGTTTAATTGCTCTTTATCATAATAGAGTTTAATTCGGTGCCCATTTACAATGAAACTTCCACCATGTTTGTCATAAAGTTCAACATAACCTGATGGAAATCCATGTTTCACTACATATGGTCCGAACCATTTTGGCTTGAGTTTCGGAGCTTTAAACTTGTATTTCATATTGAAGAGCAGAACTTTATCTCCAGCTTTGAATTGTTTTCGAATTCTCAGCTTTCTATCGTGGTAAGCTTTGGTTCTTGCTTTGTATAGCTTGGAGTTCTCGTAAGCTTGAAGTCTTAACTCATCGAGTTCATGCAATTGCAAAAATCTCTTTTCTCCAGCTATTTTTAGATCAGGATTACAGCTTCTTAGTGCCCAGTAAGCACGGTGTTCAAGTTCGAACGGCAAATGACATGTTTTCCCATACAAGAGTCTGTATGGTGTTGTACCAATTGGTGTCTTATACGCCGTACGAAATGCCCATAGAGCGTCGTCTAATTTCCTTGACCAAACGGCAGGATTGTCCTTAACCGTTTTTTCAAGTATTCTTTTTATAGCTCTATTGGTATTTTCGACTTGACCACTAGTTTGTGGATGATAAGCTGTAGCAAAACGATGATGAACTCCATATCGTTTCATTACTTTCTCCATTTGTTTATTGCAGAAATGGGATCCTCTATCACTTATTAAAGCTTTAGGAATTCCATAGCGAGCGAAAAGCTTTTTGAGAAAGTTGACAACAACTCGTGCATCGTTAGTAGGAAGAGCTTCAGCTTCAACCCATTTGGAAACATAATCGATTGCAACGAGGATATATTCGTATTTGTGTGATTTAGGGAAGGGTCCCATAAAATCAATTCCCCAAATGTCGAATATTTCGCAGACTTGAATGCTCTTTTGAGGCATTTCGTCTCTACGAGAAAGGTTACCGGATTTTTGGCACGCATCGCAGTTTTGAACGAGAGTATATGCTTCTTTGAAAATTGTAGGCCAATAGAATCCAGCATCAAAAACTTTTTTAGCTGTAGTGGAAGGACCATAATGTCCCCCAGTTGGGCCATGATGACATTCATCAAGAATTTTTCTTGTTTCGGCACCCGAAACACATCTTCGTATCATTCCATCCTTGCACATTTTAAAAAGGTAAGGTTTCTCCCAATAATAGTGTTTTAGTTCCGAAAAGAACTTACTACGTTGGTAGTGACTCATCCCTTTTTTAAGAATATCTCCTGCGAGATAATTTGCGTAATCTGCAAACCATGGTACTTCCTCATCATCATCTTTATCTATTGTCATGAGAGTTTCATCTGGAAAATAATCGTTAATTTCATTTTCTTTTAATTCTTCCAAATTCTGATTCTCGAGACGAGACAAATGATCGGCTGCAAGATTTTCTGCTCCTTTCTTGTCTTTTATTTCGATATCGAACTCTTGGAGTAGCAAAATCCATCTGATAAGACGCGGTTTTGTATCTTGTTTGGTAAACAGATATTTGAGTGCTGAATGATCTGTAAAAGCTATCGTTTTTGAAAGCACGAGATAGGATCTGAATTTTTTGAATGCAAAAACTACGGCTAATAGTTCCTTTTCCGTAACCGTATAGTTTTGTTGAGCGTTGTTGAGTGTTTTACTAGCGAAGTATATAGGACGAAAATGTTTTCCTTCACGTTGTCCTAAAACAGCTCCAACATCGAAATCGCTTGCATCACACATAAGTTCAAATGGTAGTGACCAATTAGGTGCGACCATAATTGGGGCACTAGTCAATTGACTTTTCAATGTTTCGAAAGCTTTAATGCAGTCTGCATTGAAATCAAATACATAATCCTTTTCTAAAAGTTTAGTCATAGGACGCGATATTTTTGAAAAATCTTTGATACAACAGCGGTAAAAACCGGCATGTCCTAGAAAACTTCTAACGGCTTTAACGTTAGTTGGTGGTGTTAATTTGGTGATAACATCTATTTTTGCTTTGTCTAATTCCATTCCTAAACTTGATATTTTATGTCCTAACACAATTCCTTCAGTTACCATGAAATGACATTTTTCCCAATTAAGAACTAGATGTGCAGCTTCACATCTATCAAGCATTTTATCGAGATTGGAAAGACAAGTTTCAAAAGAATCACCAAAAACGGAAAAGTCATCCATGAAAACTTCCATAGATGTCTCAAGAATGTCTTGGAATATTGCGATCATACACCTTTGAAAAGTTGCAGGTGCATTACATGGACCAAAGGGCATACGCCGGTAAGCGTAGGTTCCAAAAGGACATGTAAATGTAGTTTTCTCTTGATCGGCTGGATCGATAGGAATTTGGAAATATCCCAAAAAACCATCAAGGAAGCAAAAGTATTTGTTCCCTGCTAATCTTTCGAGCATCTGATCTATGAATGGTAGAGGAAAATGATCTTTCCTGGTGGCTTTGTTAAGTTTTCTGTAATCAATACATACTCGCCATCCAGTGACAGTTCTAGTAGGAACTAATTCATTCCTTTCGTTGGTCACTACGGTTATTCCTCCTTTCTTTGGAACACAAGGAACTGGGCTCACACATGGACTATCCTCGATAGGATAAATAATTCCTTCTTCAAGAAGTTTGATGATTTCCTTCTTAACCACTTCTTTCATATTGAGGTTGAGTCGACGTTGTCTTTCTACAACGGGTTTAGTACCTTCTTCACAATTGATTTTGTGTTTGCGAAAATCTGGGCTAATTCCTGGGATATTAGAAGTTTTCCACGCAAAAGCGCGTTTATGCTGCTTAAGAAAAGAAACGAGTCTTTCTTTTTGATTTGTTTCGAGCAACGACGATATGACTAATGGAAGAAGTGAATTTTCTTCTAAGTAGGCGTATTCGAGATTATTGGGAAGAGGTTTGAGTTCCAAATCAGTGGGTGGTTCTTCCAGAGATGATTTGATTTTCATTTGATCTTTTTCAGTGATATCTTCAAATTTCTCTTCTTCTTCTTCTTCTTCGAATTTTACTTCCATGAATTCCTCAAATTCTTTATCAGAATCTGTTTCACTGATCTTTTCGGAAGTAGTCATGAAGGGTTTCGAATTGTCAAGTAATGCATCCAATTCTTCTTCAGTGACTTCATCAATTACATCGATGTTATAGCATGTGTCATCACTGGAATTCGGATATTTCATTGCTTTATCGATTAAGAAGGTGATTCGATCTTCTCCAACTCCAAGATTGAGTTCTCTGCCTTTGACTTTGATCATGGCGTCAGCAGTGTTTAAGAAAGGTCTTCCTAAGATTAAGGGTACTCGACTATCTTCCTCCATTTCTAAGATGACAAAATCCACAGGATAAACAAATTTACCAACTTGAACAAGCATATTTTCAGCAACCCCAACAGGATATTGGTATGTTGGCTAATCTTATACTCATCTTAGTAGGTTTCAATGTATTGATGGAAAGTTTAGAATACAAAGAATAGGGCATCAAATTGATACTTGCACCTAGATCGGCTAAAGCATCGCATGTGATGTTGTTTCCTAATGTGCATGGTATAAGAAAACTTCCGGGATCTCCGAGTTTCGGTGGAATTTTGTTTTGAATGATAGCAGAGCATTCTTCAATGAGAACGGTAGCGGAAATTTATTCTAACTTGTTTCGATTATTAAGAAGTTCTTTCAAAATTTCCCATAATTGGGCATTCCAGCTAGAACATCAACAAGGGGTACGTTTATTCTAACTTCTTTGATCATCTCGATAAACTTCTTATTTCGCT
>LBNU01023796.1:38329-50590 GCA_014162995.1 Artemisia annua
ATATTCTCTTCTCTCACACTAGACCAGAAACAGTTCTTCAACCAGCTTTCCTTTTTCCTTTATGTTCAGTACTTGAAACAACTGTTTGCCTTTGCGACGATCTCGTTGTGAAGGTCTCTAATCACACACTCCTTTTGTGAGGTAATAAATGACACATGGATGTTAACTACAGTTTAGACCCTCAACGTTTTCGAATAATTTCATGAGCCTTGTGAAAAACCCAGGGGGAGATTCACTTTATAAGAAATTGCCTAAGGAATTTTGGCCTAGAGAGAAGCTTGTGGAGGCTGATAGAGTTTTGGCTATATAGGTTGCTATGGATGACATTGAAATAGAAGGTGATGATGTTGATGCTGAACAAGCTAGGCTGCTAGCAGAACATGAAGTTCTTGCAGCTTTGAAATCCAAAAGAAGTGAAGAGGGTGAGCCAAAGTCAAAGAATGATGCATATGACTATGAGCCTACACCTGAAGAAGTTGACTATTTGATAAGGAAAAATCCTGAGGTCAACAAGAAAGCCTTAGAAGTTCATGCTAATGTTACTTTAACCCCAGAGCAAAAGACTGCACTGCTGCATGATTTCATTAGAATGATTAATGATCAAGCTTTTGACTATGTGTCAAATGTAATCAAAGGCAAGCAAAAGAGAAAAAGAAGGCCTACAGAAGCTCAGATCATTTCACAAATGAAACAGTATTTGTGTGCTCAGTGTGGATGGAAGATGAGCCAATTCAGAGGAATGGGGCATGATGCAGTTAGACTTCATTATTATTCTGGATATAAGAGAAACAAGATGTTTATTGAAATAGGCTCAAAGGAAGAGGCTGAATGGAAGAAAAATTTTGATGAACATATGGCAGCTAGTAAAGAAAAAGCGAAGAAATCAAGAGTTGAAGGATCTAAGACTGCTGAATTACCTGAATCACTTCAAAAGACCTCTGATAAGACTGATGATAGATTTTTGGTGGTTGAACCAGATGATATGTTTGTTGAGCCAATTCAAGCTAGACATCCAATTGCTGATTGGGAAATTGCACAGGATGATTTTGGTGAGGCTTGGAAAATTATCAGAGTTGGAGGTGATGTTAAGTTTACAGGGATTTTGAAGATCTTGTAAGATCTTGTGATAGAACAGATTTGAACACTCTATGGGGCTTGACACAAGTTAAGTTTAAGTTTGAAGATCCAGTAAGTGTGAAAGCTATGGAGTTATGGGTACATTTCCAAAGAATGTATAATCCAGACCCAAATGACAGATACTGGAGGTTTGAAGCAGATAATATGTCTACATTATGGAAGCATTATAGCTCAAGTGATGTTCATCATATTTCTACTCAGGCTGGAGTTGATGTGTTCATGCTTACTGAAAAGGAGTATCCATTGAGAGCTGGAGTTCTTACTGTAATGCTTGCTTCTAAGCTTAGATGTGAAGAAGTAACTCCTCATCTTCAAGACTTACTTGACAGGATAGTGCAGCAGAATTCTAGAGAGAGTGAGAAGCTGAGAAGAAGATAGAGTGTTTGGAAGCATCCTCCTGGTGTTTGTTTGAGCTTAAAAGAAACTTGCATATTTTCAGGGAAAATATCAAGTTTAGGGGAGGATTGTTGGGTTTTGAAGTAACTCTACTTCTGGGTGCTACACTGCTGCTAGCTAGTCAAGTCTACTGCTAAGTGTAAAATCTCTATTGCTAGACAAGACTACTGCTGAGACTCTACTGCTGGAAGAATACTGCTGAGACTCTGCTGCTTATGTGATAAGTTTATGTACGAATATTTGTATTTATAGTATAGATATTATGTAATATTCTATAATGTTAGAATATCTTAGTCTTGGGTAGGAAGTTGATGTAAGCCTGTAGGGTTCCTTGGTGTATAAAAGGAGATCCTAGGATTAGACTAGAGTACGAATTATTCTAGCATTGTATTCACTTCAAGGTTGCAAAACCCTAGCACTATTCAGGGTGCTCGTATTCAATATATTGAAGTGTTTAATTGGTGATATAATTGTGTTTGTGTTCATCTTAAGTTAATCAATAAATTCCGCATATTGATTAAGTTTGTTACAAGTCAGCTTCTATACATTATTGTCTTGGTTTATCTAAGATAGTAATACTAGATCAATTGCTCAACTGGGATCAACATAATACAACGTTTACAAAGGGTTACAAGGGAAAAACGAAAAGTATAAGATACAAAAGGGGCAACAATAATATACTAAGCCCAAACACAGAAGATTCTAGTCATCTCTAAGTCCAGCAAGTAGCTAATAGGGTGAAGTCTTCTAAGCCCAAAAGTAAAATCTTCTTCCATAACCCAGCTTCCTACTAAACCTGCCACAGGAAAAGAAATGCGGCTGAGCTACGAGAGCCCAGTGAACAGATATGGAATTAACAAGAAATGTAGAATGATATATATAAGACAAGGGAAGGATAAAGTAAAGCATAAAGGAAGTACAACCGAAGTAAGAAGAACCTGTATTAAAGTTGTAAAGGTGTAAGGTATAAAGGTATAATGTCAGGTCAGTTATCCACCACGAGCCCAAATCCAATCAAGTATCAAGTCAAGCCAAGTAATCAGTAACCATGCATCCGGAGGGGAGACCTCGGAATACCAAGTATAATATGAGGGGATACCTCCAAGGGTTGGAGTAGCTAGCTCCCAAGATGTGAAAGACGTGTATAGCACACACCATCAGTCACCAAGTATATAACTGATAACACAGATTTATGTGTATATAAAATGTAACAATTTGGGTGTTTTTACTGGTTTTCGTGTGTTTACTGGTATATTTACAATGTTTATAGTAACCTTACACAAAAATACACAAAGTCCACGTTTTCCTAATTTTTGACTACTTTTTGCTTGTTTCAACGTTTTAACCGTCAAAGTCAGGGAATTGAAAGTTACTAACAATCTTTACCAGGGACCTATTTTATAAAACTTCTTTTCAGTTGTTATGTCCCCCAGGAATCATGAAATGACAAATTTTACCTTTGAAGTTCAAATTTGCAAAAATGACAACACTAGTCCCTCGAGTTTGGAAAAATGACACAAACAGTCCTTGAAAATTTAAATTGGAAGAAAATTACATTTATGGTCCTTGGATTATCAAATGAGGCAAGATTGGTCCTTGTAAACTACTTTGGAAAGTTACATTTCAGGCCCCTCAAGTTTCTGCAGTTTACACTTTTGGTCCCTATGCTTTTCACTTCTATTATACAAACGGACCCTTATTATTAATAACCCAAAAAAAATAAAACCCACCCCTTTATTTATCCTTGGCCCAACACTTCATAAAGCCCAACAAATAAACCCAACGTTTAATAAAACTGGGTTTGACATTCAAACCCACCCTTCCCTCTTCTTTTACCACCCCCTCACACACAGAACACCATACCACCTCCACCTCTCTGGTATTGACCACCACCTCATCACCATCCCAACTTTCTTGTCCCCACAACTAGCCACAACATCCAAGAGCAATTTAATGCTCCTGAATTCCCTCACACGCAACTACAACTGGATGAAGATCTTTTCGCGCCAAAAAGCAACTTAAACGGCTGAGATTATTTTGAGCAATCCAAAGGTCCTGGATTGGTGGGAAAGACTCAGAAGTCAAGTGGGAACAAGAAATATCTTCTATATAGCAAAGAAGAAGTAGAAGTGGAAGATTATTAGTGTAGAATTAGGAGTAGTGTAACGTAAGTAGTTTAATTTTCTTTCTAGTTGTATTTCTTTGTTTCAAAAGCTTGTACTCAGTTTACTTAATGCAATTAAATCTTTCTTGAACCTTTAATTATAGCCTTGTTCATTCAAATTCAGATTTGACAATTTCAAGTGAATTTGACAAATTCACTTGAAACTTGTTAATTGTTATTGTTTCATGTTCCTTTAAGCTCTCATAAGCTCACTTAAAAGTTTTCTTAAGTTTCTAATAGCTTTGCTATCAGTTTAGATCATATTCTCAAAAATCACAAAAATAGCTCAAAAATAGACATTAAATTCAGAAATCAGTGAAGAAGGTGATTCAGGTTTGAAGCATGTTCATTATGGATTTCTATGGGTTTAGTAGCTTATTTGGAAGCTGTTAGGTTGGTTCACAGTCATTGGTTCCTTTTTCTCAGTCTTATCACTTTTGTAAGCTACTTTCTTAACTTTTTGCATTTACTGTATTTCAGCTTGTATGTTGCTTACTTTTGTTCCTTTATGTTTATTTGGTATGGTTATGATGAATTCATGCTTAGTTTGTATGATTTGTTCATTGGTTACCTTTGCTCTCATTTTTCATGTTCAACTGCCATATATAACATAATAGGGATTCTCAGTGTTTAGTTGTTGTTATTGGTACTTTTATGCTCAAACCTATTTATTACATCATAATTTAACAATTTGTATCAATTTCAAGGTCTCAATCAGTAGTTTGCATGGAAATTCACATTTTCATTTTCTTAAAGGGTTGTTTGGTTATGCTGTCTAATATGTGTTAGAAGTTGATTCGGGTGTTGTTCTTGTTTGATGTACATCACAATAGGTCATTATAACTCAGTTAAACAATTAAAACCATTACTCACTTGAATAAAAGTCAAAATCATCTCTTTGATCTCATATTTTGTTCACTGTTAGAGTTTTTAGTAGCATAACCACCTAAATCCTTTCATTAGTTGATAATACACCTTATTTCAGTTTTATTGTAGCTTATAATATCAATATCATTCAGTAAATCAAGATCAAATCTCACAAAAGTCAACAAAAGTTCAAAACCAACAAAAAGTCAAAAGTTCCAAACAGCAGAAAAAGTTTTTGAATTTTCATTTCCTCAATTTTCAACCAAATGTGATAAAATTTTGGGGTAATGTACTCTAATATATTTTTGACTTAGTGGTATTTTTATTTTAATTTTTAGATTTTTTTGTAAGGGGCTCAATCACCCTTTTTAGGGCTGCAAAACTTGATTTCAGCAAATTAGTTAAGGTAGCGTTTGGATTTAGAGTGTTTACTGTCATCCAGTGTGTTTCAGTGGTTATACATAGTCACAACATGTCACTATAGGTTCTATTAGTTCATTTCTAGCATAAAATCCAGTGTTTATTTGTTCAAAAGTCAAAAGCTCTTCTTACCTTAGATTTTTCATTCACTGTTATGTAATTAGACTGCATAATCGTTCAATAAGTTGTGTAAGTAGTTAAAGTAGCATAAATTAGTTTCACCTTAGCTTATTTTAACATATTAAGTTCACTAGAATCAGTAGAAGTTCAATAAAGTCAACTTTTCATGTTTCATAAAAAGTCAAATTCATAGTTATTTTTTTTAATTAACTAGTAGATTTTCTCTAGGACTCATTTTAGGATTTAGCTTTTATGCTTTTAGGATAGTAATATTTGGTTGCTCATCTTCATTAGAATATTTTTATTTATTTCTTTGATCTAAGTTAAACTACTTATTTACTAGCTTCTATTTAGCACTTTTTCACGACCCTCCCCTGTGCCAAGGGTGTTGAACTTTTTTCATAAGCTTGTAATTTGTTCATTTGTAGACATTAGGCTGAGATTTTTTGTGTATTTGTAAAGCTCATTGTTCAGGCTCTCTCTGCATGTGCTTGTTGCTCATTTCCATACTTATTTGCTAGCTTATTTAGCTCATCTAAACTGCTTCACAGTTCACTGTATGCTGAGTCCATCAGCATACATAAGCTTGTTGTTTTTTTTGCTTCCAGGTAGATTAAGCTTAATTTAGTGTTTGTTCTGAGCTTGTTGATTGTTATTGCATAAGTAGTTTAGCTTTTGAGTGTTTGATTTGAGCTTTTGAGCTTATTGGTATGCACTGTGTGATGACCTCATCAGTATGACTCACCCTCAATCACAAGTTTCTTGTGAGCTTATTTGTAAGCTTAAGCTGAGACCTTGGGCTTTTTGAGAATCTCACAAGGTTGTCTTACTAGTTCAAAGCTTAAATTGGACCCCTGAGCTTATTTGGTGGGCCCAAATCAGGCCTGCAAAAAGCCTTGTGGCCTGTGTGATCTTCAGCGTTGGATTTGCTTATTTGATTGCTTATCTGCTTATTCTATTGTGGTTATTTATTTGTTTTAAGCTTATTTATACTTAATTCACTTGTTTTTAGCTTAATCCACCATAAGTGTCTACTGAGTAGCTTGTTTATAGCTTGTTCATAATCACAAAATCCACTTTAAGCTTGAAAAAGCTTATCTGTGGTGAACATAAGCTCCCACTGAGCTTATCCTTGTGATTTAAAAAGTTCATCTTTGTAAAAGTTACTTATTTTCAATTTTAAAATAGGTTTGTAAAATAAAAATCTTGAAAAATCAAAAATAAAATAAGTGATAGTTTCTATTTAAGCTTTTTAGCTTATTTTCAGCTTTTTCAAAAAGCACTTGTCATTTTTATAATTTTCCTAGGTTCCTGTACTTATAATATATTTTTAGAAAAAGTTTCAGATTTTTCTTTGGTCATTTAGTATTTATTAGAATTTAAATTAGTTAAAAAGTAATTAAAATAGTAAATAATTAATAATAATTAGATAAAAAGTGTAAAAAATATAAATTCAGTTTTAAAATAAGTTTTAGGATATTTTAGATTTTTCTAAGTTAAAATTTCATTTTTTTAAGTCATTTTCATATTTTCTTGTATTTTAGTGTATTATTAAATAGTTAAAAATAGTTATTAATTAATAATAAATAATTAAATAGTCTAAAAAATAATTTTAATTTTCCAATAATTTTATTTTATTATTAGGATTCTAAAAATATAATTTTCACATCCGTGGGATTTATATTGGACAGAATTCACGTTTTATTTTGTACGTTTACGTAAATTTAAATCAAACGTACGCGTTTTTAGGTTTTAAACGTTTTTAAGTAATTTGATTTTACGTACTTGTTCTTATAGCTTGTTTAAGCTATTTTCTTTTATAATTCATTAGTTTAATCACTCATATCCTTTTCTTGTTCAATATTCACCCGATCATAAATTCGTTGTATTACAGATTTCACACCTCGTCGGGACTTAACGACCTGGGGAAACACTATACTCCTTGGTGCATTGGCCTAAGCTGTTTGACTTTAGTTGACCAATATCCTTGGTCAATATAATTTGACTGTTCAGAGCCAACCAAAATTTGGCGCCGCTGCCGGGGAGGTGTGCTGCGTACTAACGAATTTGAAGAATCAGTGATTGTTGAATATACATCCATTGTATATTTACCATCTTGGTCCATATTCTCTTATTTTCATATAAAAACCAAAATAATCGTGAAGTTAATTCATTTGACTAAACGATTACCAAAAATATTGTAATTAAAGTTTTCAATGAACACAAAAACCCAAAAATATTTTTCTTCTCTTTTTTACAAAATGTTTATGAAAAATCCAAAAAATATTCATCTTTACCCTCTTAACTTTTTGATTCTTCATTACTTACCCTCTATTACCCTTTGATTCTTTCTATGTCTTATCCTCACCTTCTTGGTTTTCAATGGTGTGGTGGCCCTCATAATGATGACAATTGTCCCAGTTTTAGCATGGTAGAGTCGGGAAACGGGTCTGTCTATAACCAGGATCCCTATTCCTACCATGACACGACTAATTTATTCCATTAGCTCCCACATCATGAGATTCAGACATACTTGTGTGAATTTTGTGGAGATCCTCACCAAGGATTTGAGTGTCAGACCAGAGACACGTTTGTCTATGAACAAATCTCTGATAACACTCTGAACTTTGGAAATGATCAATATCCATGTTATTCACCAAATCCGTCACAACAATCATTTTGTTGTGAGTACTGTGGAGGTCCACACTTCAGCTCTGATTGTCAAACAAGGGATCCATTTCCTTGTAACAATTACGACTCTTCATATCATGACCAACCTCCACAGTACCAAATGAATCAGGCACCTCAGCCTCAGCCACTTCCTCAAAATCTTCTCCTTGATCTTCTGGATTTAGTAAAAGATTTGAAGGGATGTAAACATTCCAAAGATAATTTAAATCAGAAATCCATGGAAGAATTGTTAGCTGAAGAGCAGGCTGCTAAATTAGATTCCTAGATTGCTAATGAAAACTCTATTAGAGAATTAATTAAAATACAAAAAGAAGCCAAATCTAGCTCTCGATTCCATTTCATTCCTAATGACAATGATGATGAAGATATCTTTGATGATGATTCATCCAGTTCATTAGCTGAAATTCAATCTGTGGAAACACATGGAGAAGAAAGTATGATTGAATCACTAGTAGAAGAACATATGGAAATTGAAAAATCCATTGATGCTAGTCCTTCTCAACTCCCTCAGTCTACTGTTTTCACACCCGAGGTTCCCACTAACTCTCTAAGCATGGGGGACGAGCATCTTGACACTGTTCCTGAAAAGGAATCGGACGAATTCATAAAGTCTAGTGTTGAGAACCTTGTCCCAATCCCAAGTGAGTCACAGGGAATTCTTGATCATGTGCGTGATATCCCTTCCCCTCTTGAGTGTTCAAAAGATCATTTTGAGACCTTCTCCAATTCTAACGATGAATATACATCTTATGGAGAAGTTGAGTATGTTGAGGCATCACTGCCTCATTCTGATGTTGATCCTCTTCTTGAGGAGTTCACTGATGAACTTACTCATATTGATCCACTTCCATCAGGAAGTGATGATGATCTCTTCGATTTCAAATCCAATCTGGAAGAAATCGAAAGTCTCTTGAATAATGATCCATCACTCAATTCTAATCCCAACATCGAGCTTAGTAATTCACATACTGATGATAATTTTTTTATCTTATGGAGACATCAGTTTTGTGGAGGAACTACCTTCTGAGCTCGTCAGTCCAAAAGAGAATATTGATCACCTTGTTCCCGAAGCATTCAAAACGACTTTCACCAATCCTCTGTTTGAATTCGAATCTGAATTCACTCTAATTTTTGATAATCAAATCTTTGAGATTCAGAATGAGGATATTGATGAATCTGTCATAGAACAAGGATTCACAGATTTACATCATGTGAATGATTCTCTTTACGAGGAGTTCTCCTTTGAACTCACTCATATCATATCTCCACCGGAGTATGATAACTTCTGTTTTGATCTAGACAAAGATGTTCTTTGTGTTCCGGAGGGAAATATTCTCAACCATGAGAATTTGCTTGATATTAAAATCCCATCCCTCCCACCCTTGAATTGTCTTGATCAAACGAGCTTAACTGATGAGATTCATGAAACAATGAATTCTCCTATTGAGGATGAAGAGTTAGTCATGATTGTCATCATGATTTTCTTTCATTTCTTCATATATTCAGTCCCCTCTCCTGTTCTTCACTCTTTCGGAAGTGAGGATACTATCTTTGACCCCGGCATTCTCAATTATCATTTTTGAGCCGGTTATACTTATCTCATCGGTGAGGAACTTTCACGTACATCAATATTTATCCAAACATCTTGAATGAAAGTCCGATGGAGATTGTCTCTTCCACTTGCTTCCCTAAGAACAAATAAATTCGGGGTCGAGTCAAGCTAGCTGATGCGCGTGGGATTGCTTACGCACTTTGTTTTACCTCTTAAGGGATCTCAAGAGGCTTACAATCCCCACCAGGCAGTGTACCTGACCGATGTAGTATAATGTAGTGGCAAGTACCGGGGGATTGATCGTTCTCTCACAGGGAATAGTGTTCGTTAGGTTAAAGACTACTCTAATTAAGGTCTAAGGGTGGAGGAAGATTATTTTTGTATTTTTATATTTTTATGAAAGCAGTAAAATCTCGTTTTTGAAGGAGTAGGCGGAATTAGTTGCTAGTCAACTAACCCAAGTTATCTACTTATGCAATTAAATTAAATCGTCTTTGTAGTTAGTTTAAGGTGTCACCATGACATTATGTATGAGAACAGCTTATGGTCTTATGAATAACTTTTCTCTTATTGCCAGTGTAGCGATCTTTCCTGTAAAATAATTACACATTCAAAATAGTTTAAGGCGACATAATCTCCAAAAAAGTGGACGCAACTTGAAAGTAAGTGGTGTCAAACCAAACCATTAACTTGAATCAAAATGCATAACAGAGTTGTAATCGTGATTTAAGAAATGCCATTGTACCATTTAACCGTGAAGAACATTAAAATAAAGCATTTCATTTAGTCATCTTTATCATTATAATCAAAACTTTTTTTTTTTGGTGCAAAGGTAAATTTATATTAATCATCAAAAACTTTACAATATAAGATCATACTGTTATTTGGACAATCATTATAATCAAAACTTGATATCAAGCAAAGTGAAACTAATGACACCAAGATTCTTTATTAGGATGGAAAGGAAGCATGCATTAAGCTAAACATGTTTGTAAAATGAAATCCTTAACTATAGCTTTTTTTTTTTTTGGAACGGCAACTTTGTATAAAAAATTAGCAAGAAGCTAGAAATACAAACACAAACGTGGCATGGTTACCAAAACTCTTTTAAATAATTATTTACTAATCCTTGGTCTAAAAGAGCTTCTTTTGTTGAACTGATGTAACTATAAACTACTTATAACCTATAATTAGCAATGTAATAGCAATACTCCCCATCAATATTTTAAGCTGTCTATAGAGCTTCCTTAGAGTTGGAACGAAAAAAGATATTCCATATCAAGGTATGTAAGTATCAATGATCCGAATAGTGCATCTCTTATTAGAAGCATCAAGAATAAATACAGATTTGATTGTTGCATTGATCGGAAGATGACACTGGACACCGCTACTTTAGATAACAAGTTGTGCAGTCGGTCTATGACTCAAACAATGTGGCCTAAAAAGAAATGTATCAAAATTAGCAATATTAACGTCTTGTAACCAACAAATGTTAGAATATTAGTGTGTAGTAGTTAGGATATAAGTCAAGGTGATCAAAGGTTGTCGGGTTATAATGACCGGGATCAGGAAAGAGAACTGTGTGTATACTTTGGAAGCAAAAGTGACGACTTTTGGTGTACAAAAACATGGAGGTTCAAAACAAGTTGGATTCAAGCAACTTGGTCATAAACAAGTTGGGTTCAAACAACTTGGTCCTGGTGTTAAAACAAGAGTCCATGGAGTAAAGGTTTCTAAACGTATTTGGTTTGAGGTGGAACTGCAGGGAGCTCAGGAAAATCGTGAAGCTGAGGTTGTTCAGGATAGTAACGATGATGCTGCAGTGGCTCAAAGAAAGTTGGAGGATAAGCAACTTGAAGAAAAGACAAACACGAATTGCTTGGTGATTGTCCCTAAACAGTCAACTAAAGTCAACCAAGGATTTGGTCAACAAAATTCAAACTAGAAAAGGCACAATGCAATGGATCAAGGAGTATATAGGAATTCCCCGGGTCGTTTAAGTCCCGACGAGGTGTGAATTGTATCGAAAACGATTATGAGATCAAGTGATTATGAAACGATGATTGGAAAGAGAGATTGATTGGAATTAAACTACGAAATTATGAGTGAAAATGATAAACAAACACTACAAACGATTACTGGAAATATGGAAACGTTACAAATCTAGAAATGTACGTTTACGTTTAATTAAACGTCTACGTACGAAAATAAAAGTGAAAATAGAAATCTACAAACACCTAGATGATGAAAAACATATTTTTACAATCTAAATGATAAAAGAAAATTTTAAGAAAAAGAAAAATATTTTTTTAGACTTTTTAATTATTTAATATTAATTAATTACTAATTACTAATTAAGCTAATTTAAATTAAAATAAATACTAAACTAATTTAGAGAATTACCAAACTATTTTCTAAAAATTCTAAATGATTTATAAAACCTAGAAAAATTATAAAAAAGTGCTAGAGATTAAAATTAAGCAGTAATGGATTTTCTTTTTGGTTTCTCAATTAAAACTAATTTAACTAATATTAATTATTATAAATACTAAATGAAAAGATAAAATCCCAAGAAAATTACTAGAAATACTTTAATATAAAAGAAAATTAAGAAAAATATAAAAATGCAAATTACTTAATAAAAAGCTAAAAAGGAAAATTAAAAAGATAAATAAAATTAAATAGAAACTATCACTTAATTTTAAATTGGATTTTTCTGATTTTTCTCTTTCTAAACTATTTTATAACTAAAAGCAAACATCTTTTACAAAAACAAAATCTTTTGGAATCACAGATAAGCACTACAAGTGCTTATTGCTTTGACAGTTGACTTTGGTCAAACTGTCAAGCTATAAGCTTTAAATAAGCTAGCTATGAGTCCACAATGGTGAATTCTAGTGAAAACAAGTTAAAT
>LBNU01023796.1:60372-81145 GCA_014162995.1 Artemisia annua
GACCTTAGATTTGTTCTCGATGATCGCTAAAGCTTCTTTTGTAGTTTTGCTCAGGAAATTACCTCCCGCGAAGGCATTAAAAGAATCCTGATCAGCTTGGCTCACACCATTGTAGAAAGTGTCGAGTTGCATCAACTCGGAGATACCGTGGTGAGGACATTTGCGAAGCAATTCCTTAAAACGATCCTACGACTCACTAAATGATTCATCAAATTTCTGAGTGAACTTGATGATCTCATTTTTAAGACTCGTGGTCTTAGAAGGAGGATAGAATTTGTTCACAAATTTCTTGACTAAATCCTCCCATGTTTCAATAGAACGAGGGGGTTGTTTTTCAAGACAAATCCGGGGTTGTCCCTCGAGGGAGAATGGGAAGAGAAGAAGTTTGATTGCCTCAGATGGGACATTCTTGTATTTGATGGTAGATGTGATCTTGTTAAACCATCAAATATGAGCATGAGGATCGTCCCGCTCAAAACCAAAGAATTGACTCTGGGTCACAAGATTCAGTAACCCGGTCTTAAGCTCAAAACTGTCAGCCACGATGGCTGGAACAACAATGGCATCTCCGTAACCCTCGATGGGTGCTTGGAGAAGCTCACTCATAGGAAGATCTGCCATGACGACAGAATTGGTAGAAACAGTACGAATTTCGGATTCGACTGCGGGTGCAGAACGTCTACGTCGTCTTCGAGGAATTTTAACAAGCTCACGAAATGGGCTCGTAGACCTAGAAGAACGAGTGCGCATGCACTAGAAAAACAAAACCAATGAGTAGAGAAAACTTGAAATCTTTTTGTTTATTTATTTTTCTTTTGTTGTCTTTTCTTTTTGTTAACCGTTACACCAATCGAAACCTTTTTGCTTTAAAAGCTAATCGGGTAACAACTGATTTCACGATTATTTTTCTGTTGTTTTTATTTGGGAATGGTTTACAACCGCCCTCCTTCAACGGAAGGCGGAGGATGTTTATTATTTTTTTGGTATTTTTGTTGAATACTTAGTGACAAGTATTCCTTTTTCTTTTTCTTATATATATATTAGAAACAAAGAGAAAATATTTTTGTGTTTTTTTATGTTTTTGAAAGATGAAAATACGATATATGGTAAATATACAAAGGATAGACGATATACACAAGTTGTGTTTCAAAAACACGATACTGCAAGACGTTTAAGACACGCGACACGCCTCCCTGGCAGCGGCGCCAAATTTTTGATTGGTCCCGAAACGGTCAACTAAAGTCAACCAAGGATTTGGTCAACAAAAGTCAAGCCATTTAGGGCTCAATGCAATGATCCAAGGAGTAAAGGAGTTCTTCCCGGGTCGTTATGTCTCGACGAAGCGTGAAATGGTGTAGAAAACGATTTTGAGATCAAGTGATTATGAAACGATGATTGGTGAAAGAGATTGATTGGAATTAAACTACGAAATTATGAATGAAAATGATAAACAAACACTACAAACGATTACTGGAAATCTGGAAACGTTACAAATCTAAAAATGTACGTTTACGTTTAATTAAACGTCTACGTACGAAAATAAAAGTGAAAATAGAAATCTACAAACACCTAGATGATGAAAAACATATTTTTATAATCCTAATAACAAAAGAAAATTTTAATAAAAAGAAAAATATTTTTTTTTTGGCTTTTTAATTATTTAATATTAATTAATTACTAATTACTAATTAAACTAATTTAAATTAAAATAAATACTAAACTAATTTAGAAAATTACCAAACTTTTTCTAAAACTATTTAACAATTACAGAAGTCTTAAAAAAATTATGAAAAACTCCTAAACTTTATAAATAAACTATTTTAGATTTAGTTTACTTAATTACCAATTAAAAGCTAATTAAACTAAATTAATTAAGAAAAATAGCAAATGAACAGTAACAATGAAGAAACTATTTTCTAAAAATACTATATAATTAATAAAAGCTAGAAAAAATATAAAAAGATGCTAGAGATTAAAATTAAACACTAACTGATTTTATTTATGATTTTCTACTTAAAACTCGTTAAACTATTTTTAATTACTAAAATTACCAAATGAAAAGATAAAATTATGAAAATTTTTCTAAAAATACTTAAGACTAACAGAAACCTATGCAAAATATAAAAACTACTAAGTATAAAATAAAAAAAAAATAGAAAATAAATTAAAAAGATAAATTCTATTAAATAGAAGCTATCACTAAAAGTAAAAGTGATGATTTTTGATTTTTCTTTTTACAAAACTATTCTACAACTGACAATGGGAAACTTTAATGAAAGCAACTAGGCTAGAACTCAAAAATAAGCCAAATGCACCCTAATAAGCTCAACAGTGGGCTTATATGGGTAAAAATGAGATTTTAGTCTACGAATAAGCTACTAATTGAGAAACAAGGCTAAAATAAGCTAGATACTAGTTAAATGAACTGAGGAGAAGCTAAAACAACAATAGTAGCTCACTGAATAAGCTAAAAATAGAAATAAGCAATTCCAAATACAACTCAGTCCAAAACAGCCCTTGAGAGGCTTATGCAGGCTTGTATATGAGCTTATACAATAAGCTCAAGACCTGAATGAGAATGGAACTAATGAGTTCACCTAGTGAGCTTTCCAAAGAACCCACAAGCTCAGGAAAAGCTTAAGATTTGAGGAGGAAAAGGGGCTTATGAAAAGAGCTTGGTCACCACTGATCCAGTGAGTGGGTCAGAGTGGGTCAGAGTGGGTTTATGAAAGCAATAAGCACAATAGATCGCACAAGCTAGCACCAGGTTAAGCACAAGTTACACAAACCTATTCTAACATAAATCAACTAAAAATCAACAAGCAATAAGCTAGAATCACCCAGAACAACAAATCTCAAAGCTCAATTGATACTGATGAATCAGTATAGACAATGATCCAACAACCAAATATGAGGTACAAAATAAGCAAGATAAAAAGCTAAATAAGGTAAACAACAAGCTCAGATAACAAGTCAACCTAGGTGGCTTTTCAAAGCAACAAGAATCAAAGCAAAATGTCAAATGATGAATAAAATCTGCTTATAAGAAAAATGGATCAAACAAGAACACCCTGGGAACAGGGCAAGAAACTAGTCACACAGGCAAGTTTGGATAAGCTTTTCACCAAGCAAACCAGTTTCAAAATCCAATTTTTCTTTTGATTCAGGTGTACAAGCAACCAAAGATCATGAAACAACAAGAATTAACTACTTCCAAGCTGAATTAAACCATGTGCATGCTTTTGAACTTCTGTCCATTTTTCAGTTACGCATATTTTGACTTTTTAAGAATTATGCCTAAGTTGACTAAACTGAGATTTAATCTAACTACAATGACCTAATATGATGTTATAAACTAAGATGAGACTAGATTATGCTATTTTAACAACTAATGCAACTTTTTGAATGATTATGGAACTAAAATTACTAACAGTGAATGAGAGAATGGAGGATAAAGCTAATTTTGACTTTTTAACAAGTAACTACTGATTTTATGGTTTGATTGTGCTATTTTACCACTAAGAACTATGTCTGAGCAGATTTAGACCAATGAAAACCACAAATACTCAGTAAAGCATACAAATCCAAACACCCCTTTAAAGTCTGTTATCAAAGGATTATTAAGCAAATGAGCAATTGTGATCATGAACCTGCAACATAATCATTTATAATGACATATCAAACTGAATTGAGCAGAAAACCACAAGTTCTAACCACAATTACCTAAGTGTCAATAAAATCCTACAAAGACAGTCAAATGGCAACTAGAATCACAAATTTATTCTAATGAACTAGCAAACAATATTAAGCATTAAATCAACACACATACACTAACTAGGTACAAATGAGCAAAGATAATCAGTTGATAAACATGATACAGTAGAATGCAAAAGTGATGAAAATGATGCTTACAAAAGTGAACCAAGGCCAAACTGAGGAACCAAGAACCAAGTAACTATCCTAACACATCCCATGATGTTCTATTACCATGAAATTCCAAAATCCACCATCATTCCCTGCTTCTTCTTCTTCCTTTTGATTTTTTTATTTATTTTCTTATTTTCTTTGTATTTTTGAGAATTTAAGCTAAAACTAGTTCCTATGCATTACAAGCTTATAAAAGCTTGTAGTTAAGATACAATGAGTCATAAGAACGTTGAACAACCTCATTTAACAAAGATTAATTCATAAGAAATCTTCACTGTAAAAACAGAAAAACTGAACTTTAAACTGGTAATTTGAGATTGATGATATAAAACTTCAAAAGTACATTGATTATTGCTAAACATTACACTGAAATCAAAATGAAAACTAAGGAACAAGGTTTACAAGAATTTCGACATTTAAAGAAAATTAACAAAAAAGACTAGACTGCTTGCTCCTTGAATCTCTTTCTTTTTATATAGGTGTCAATTAGGGTTTTGGAACCCTAATAAGCATTTCCCACCACTTTCCAGCCCTTGGATGGCTTTTCTTTGATCCTAGCCCTTGAATTACTTTTTGGCACCAAAGACTTGTACCCACTTTTCTGGATAACTTGGAGGGGAGGAGGAACAATAAATGCACCTTGGAGTGTAGCTTAGGTTGGTGGGAACAAAGTAAGGTGAAGGTGATGTGGAGGTATGGGGTGAGGTACCTGGTTGCAGGGTCACGTGGGGAAGGAGGGTGGAGGTCAAACATAGGTTTGACTGGGAAGAGTTATAACGGGGGGGGGGGGTTGATTTTNTGGATTGGATTTGGGTTACATAATAAATAAAGGTCCATTTGGTTTATGAAGTAACAAGGACCAATTATGTAATTTCTCCAAAGACGAGGGACTGATTATGAAATTTTCCCAACGTGTTCACAAGGACCAAAGTTGCCACCTTTGATAAATCAAAGACCAAAAATGTGATTTTCCAAAGTTTAAAACCGCAGGGACCAAAATTGCCAATTTCCAAAGTTGAGGGGCTTGTTTTGCCATTTCATGAAACATTTTATCCAAGGATCAATATTGAACATTTTTGACTTTCCAAGGACTTAAGTTGACTTTTCTTTGAAATAATTTGACCAGGGACTAATTTTGACAATCTTTAAAAGTTGGGGGACTGAAACTGCCAATTCTGCAAACTTTGTTCGTTTTTCATCTGTTTTTAAACATTTTGCATTTGAGACATATAAAACACGATCCTTGGATATTTTCATCATTTTGATGTGTTTTTGCGTGTTTTCAGATGTTTTGCGTTTCAGATTTGACCAAAAATGATGAGTGTTTGAGCACTCATCAAGAATCGACAATTAATTGTTTACTTTAGTAATTCTCAGGTAAAAACAAGCAATTGGTGAAACTTGGTGATTTTGGACGAATTATGGAGCAAAACTACCAAGATGTCGAAAGTCTACTGAAATCCAGAAGATGCGCCGTATCTCTCTCAACAGATACGCCGCAATATCATACTTAGATAAATTCGAAGACCATTGCCTGACTTTGAAGAATGCACCGCATGTAATTCTATCATGCGCCGCATATGAAACTTTGGTCAATGAAGAATATCAAGCTTGTTCTACTCCAGATACACCGCATTACACTTATGACATACGGCGTATCACTATCAAGACTTCACCAGATACAATCCAAGACACTGAAGGACATGCGCCGCATAAAAGATCAAGATACGCCGCATCTGAAGACGGTGTACGAATATTCCAGAATATATTAATCTTGGACCCCACGCGAAGTTAAGTCAATGCGCCGCATCTACTTACTCGATGCGCCGCATCGTGCCCTCAGACAGAAACTATAAATACCCCAAGACTTGCACGAATTTTGTATGCAACAAAACCCTATGGAGACGAACTCAGTCGAAGAAGCATCACAAGACACACCCCAAACGAAGATATTAGAGCTGTAAGAAGGTCCTGCATGTATTTAATTCATTAAGTAGTTTTGTTTTATTGTAATAGTACGCTTTAATTCATCAGGATTTATGGGCTTGTGGCCACTATACTGCTCCCCTTAAAATAGTTTTCTCATCAATTAAAGTTTATATGATGAAGTTTTTGGTGACTTATATTTGTGCATTGATAACCTCTGTGTCTAGCTGAGCCTGTGGGCTGCCATACCTGTTCCTCGCCTATTTGTCTAGTGTCTAGAAAGTAGGATAGACATAAGTGATCATTAAGAGTTTACTCGCCGATATAATGAGATCCAACGAGACAGATTAGATTACGATACTCTTCATATAAAACTAGCAATAAAACAAGTGACAAGCTGCTTAACTATCAGGATAGGCCTTCTTCTGCTTCTATTATCTATCTGTGTACGTGTTGCTATTCGCTGATTCATGCTCATTAGTTTAATTTACTGTTTAATAAAACCAAACTGTGCCAGTCTCTCAGACTGAACCCCCCCCCCCCTTTCGTTAGATTAGACTATAAAACTAACTTAGGATAGTAAAATACTGATTAGGTTAACTAGATAATACGTTCCACTCTTAGTGATCGACACTCTACTTACCATTATATTCATACCGACCAGGTACACTGCTCGTTAAGTGTGTGTGTTATTGATAATTCAGCTAAATATAAATTTAAAACTTGAGTAGGCATTAATACAGCTAAACCGCAACGACACATCACGCGCATCACATACATTCTAATGCGTGTGTGTGAAATTTATAATTTGGGTTATACTGTACCGGTTAGCTGCACACATTGTAACGATGACTTTAAAATGAACACAAACAAGTGAAATGTTTGGCATTGAGTTTGATAAGGCATCGGAAAAGTTTTCTAAGAAAATGAAGCTAGTATTGGAGACAAGTAAATATGGGAGTCTACTAGGCGTTGATATGGTAAGTATCATTATGTATTAACGCACAATATACAGGTAATAGTTAGGTATAGCTAAAATGGTAGCATATAGTATATAAGAAAAATTCTTTAATAGGAGCCTATAATATAACAACTTATTAGATGCTAATACTCAATCACGTCTGAAGGTGCAAATAGGTTACTCGATTACTAGTATAAATATATTATTAGAAACTGATACATTTAGTAATTACACTTAACATGGTCTGAAACATTTTAACCACTTCCAAAAAGCAATCCCAAACACTGCTTTAGTAATAAAGTTTCATGGTGACAGGTTTTTTTCCCGATTATAAGAGGGAGGCACTTCTTTCTCGTGTGCATGAATATGAAAGACAATGAAGTGCAAACTTTTGATAACATATATGCAGCGACAGTTGAAGAAGTTAAAGAAATACATGGTGTATTGCAAATTTTCTGGTATGATGTGTAAAACACATAGCATGTTTGATTTTATTTTGTATTTTGTTAAGGAATCAGAAATTGCATGTTTTGGTTGTCTTTTGTTACAAGTATTTTTGCTTGAAGACTACATGCTGCACGAGAACAATCATAATCATGGAAACATGAGGGAAAGTCCAAGAATGATAATGGAAACAAATTGCAGGATGAAGAATAATTATGTGGATTATGGGGTGTTTGTAATGCGCCACATGAAAACGTTCAAAGGGGACGAATATGGGGACTACTGTCATTTGAGTGAAGAGGGTAGAGAACAAATAAAAGAGTTGTGTGACCGGCGTCGCAAATATGCTGCAAAGATCCTTCTTGTAGACTGCAACGATGCAAAAAAAAGGCTTTGAGATAGAAGCGCAGGGGTTCAGAATAGTACCGGATGAAGAAAAGAATCGGTTAGAGGCGGAATCATTTAAGAACATCAAAAGGCGTGCTAAGCAGTTTCTGGATTTATATCTAGGTTTTATGTTTTGATTTGATTAAGTACCATGAAGTTGCTTTTGTTTTTCATATTGTTAGTATGGACAAGGCTCATTACTTATGTTTATTTAACGAGTATCTTTTTTAATTTGTAAGTTACTTATGTTTATTTAAGACATCGAATAAATTATTTTGGATAAAGCGTTTTGGGTGATACATGTGTTATTTAAAATGAAAGTATGGGTATGATGTTTTTAACTTTCAAAGTTTGGTCTAAAAATGATATTAAATGTGTTGCAGGATGTATGTCCAGGTAATAGGACAATAAACTAAACATGTGCAGGTCATAGCAAAATAACGGCAAACTTAATAGGTAATAAGCGATGCGCTTGTAATGTTAACAACAACGGTTAGTGATGCAGGTTATATAAAAGAAGCCACAAAAACAAATAAGTAACAGAAAAGTGATGAATATGGAGTTAATATGGAGAATGGAACAAGTATAATAAGAAAGTTAAAGTGAATATGGAGTTAATATGGAGAATGGAACAAGTATAAGAAGCAAGTGAAATGGTTTATTAAAAATGCAGAAAAAGATGCGATATTATTAAAATTCAAACCGGCACACTTCAAGTCCAATACTAAATAAGAACACCATTAAAGGCTAACGAGAACATTAAAAAGTTTGCTTTTGAAACAAAATGATTAAAAAGCTAAAGTAACTACTCATTTTCGTGGCTTCTTGGCTTTCATGATCTTTGGGTTACTCGACATGCAACAATCACCACCTGTAACTTTAAAATATTAGGATATAAGGAAAAGAACTTTTATTTATTAAATGTAAAGATCAGGAACTCGCTTTCATTTAAGAATGTAGCGACAAAAGTGTAAATAGAAACAATAGTATTTACCTTGAATGGAAGAAATGTGGATTGAATACATCTTGAATTTTGGCTGTGAATTTTGTGATATGCTGAATACCTGGGGTATATATAGAGTGTTTAAAAATTAGGATATTACCTATTGATTAGGGATAATGGCTATAAAGATGGGGATTTTTTTTTAATGATCATATAATGTATATTGGGAAGATAATCACAGACATTAAAAGCAATAAATTGACAGCATATAACTTTTGTAAATGATCATATCCTTTCTATTTTGTTATTTAAAATGACAGAAACTTTTTAAAAAACCAAACACTGCTTCTATTTATGGGGCTGTTTGGAGCTGACACATTCATACCACTTAGAAGCTAGTGATACTAAAAAAACTTTAATACAAGAATATAGGATAGTAAATGACAAGTAGTACCTGCATAGTGTTTAGAACTGATACAGTTAAGATACTTATTATCTTCCGAGGACCTGAAATCACAAGTATACCTGCATTAGAAGACACAAAACACCCTTTAACCACTTGCTACTGATACGAAAGTAAAAATACAATAGAACATGGTATGACACATTTTAAACACTTCCAAGAAACAATCCCAAACACTAAGATTCAAAAGTAAATTAAAGTGACAGCATAACAACTATCAGTATATATGAAATAACATATATCAACAAAACAGGAAACAGGATAATCAATCAAAAAACAATTCCAAAACAATATGTTTACCAGTACAGCATAACCAAAATGACCAAAGTAAAATGACGAAACTAAAATGAAAATTAAAAAATGGAAATTTAATTCGGTACATGTTTTCAGACATAAATAAAATAACGAAACTAGTCACTATAGCAGAAATCCATGTCTTCACCCTCGTTATATTCAACATTAGCCACGTCATCGTCTTTTAATCCCTTCTTCTTTGTGGGGCAATTCCGTGAGTCATGATATGAGTACTCTCCACAAGTCCTGCATAACCTCTTCGGCTTGTCTGATAGCTTCATCGCAATCTCTCTCTTTGATTTGTGCCTGGTACGTATTCTATTACCTTTGTTATTAATACCCGAAGGGGGGAGAATATCAATTTATGTTGGTTCAGTTACACCAAGAGTTGCTGAATAAGCTGCATTCGTATTCATCTTAGGAGGGTTGGGAACATCAATTATAGCTTTCTCCTTTAAAGACGTTTGCGCGTCCTTATATAATTGCAGCTTTTCAAAGTCACCCACCAAATGATTAATAGATTGTTCAACATCCTTGTAAATTTCCCTAAGAACATAATCTAAAACACATCCTGACTTGGACAAAGTTGCGTAAATTTCCCTAAGAACAGAATCTAAAACACATCCTGACTTGGACAAAGTTGCACTATTTAATCTTTTCGACAGATTTAATGATCAAAGCATTCTTTGACCATCTACTTTGCAAGTATTGCATTGGGAAGTGGTCCACCTTGCGCATACGAGGCACGTAAAAAATATGACAACACAAAATACCATAATACTCATACCGTAAGCAACTACATTGGACAGAACCATCAGACGGTGTATACTTGACCTATTGAAATATGACTTCAATGGTTATTTTTCTTGATTTTGTAATCCGCTCCTGTGTCACGAATAACAAATGTACTAAACGTTGCCGATTCTTGTACACTTAGTGAACAAAAATGCATCAACGAAGACCAAATCTCATCCTGAACATCATAAAACAGAGTGTTTGTGTACAACTTGGCAACATCCTTTTCAATTTGCAGATGAGTTTTGAGGTCCGGGGTAGTGTAATTGGAGTTATGTGTATTCTTNTGTGTCACGAATAACAAATGTACTAAACGTTGCCGATTCTTGTACACTTAGTGAACAAAAATGCATCAACGAAGACCAAATCTCATCCTGAACATCATAAAACAGAGTGTTTGTGTACAACTTGGCAACATCCTTTTCAATTTGCAGATGAGTTTTGAGGTCCGGGGTAGTGTAATTGGAGTTATGTGTATTCTTGTAATATATGAATCTTTGTGAATCAATGGCTGTATCATAACGGCTTAGAAATTCAACCAAAGTCGAGTCCGGATTAGCGAGCTGACCAAGAAAATGGTTTTCACTCTCGGAACGAGATGTCGTTCGCATGAGGCCAGACATCAGTTCATGGCGAAAATATGCAGGTATCCACTTATCACGCATATCAAACATATCCTGCAACTATTTGTGATCATTCAAATTGAAGTCTTCCATGATAGATCTCCATTCAGAATCAAAAACCTCAGGGTCAATTTGATCAGTCCAAACTATATTACACAACCGTCTTTTGAAATCCGTGTCGCTACATAAATGAGGGCCAACCTTCATGGGAGAATAAAAAAATATAATATACCCTTGTTACTAAAAGTAAACTTGAGAAAGCAATCGTATTCAGACTATAATAAATACCTTCCCAGTTAGCTTTTGCATAATGTGCCACATACATAGGCGATGTCTTGTATCGGGGAAAATCTATTCAATTGCAATCTCCATTGCCGGGTCTTGGTCAGTGACAACTACCTTTGGTGCAGTTCCAAAAATTTTCTTGAACCATTTCAACAACCAGGTATATCTCTTAGCAGATTCACTAGCTAATAATGTAGCTCCAAAAAGGATGCACCGGTTGTGATTATCTATGCCCATAAAAGGAACCAATACCATATTATACCTACAGTAACATATAAATTTTGATTGTTCAAGTGTATAATGATGTGCAATACTGGTTACGAAAAAATACAAACATGTATAACAAACCTGTTTGATCGAAAGGTTGCATCAAATGACACAACATTGCCAAAAGTATCATAGTACTGCTTTGCTTGATCATCGGCCCAAAACAACCCATCAATGTTTTATGATGTTTGTTTTTTTTGAATTCGACTGAAAAATTGTCAAAAAACTCTTGCCGGCTCAACAGCTTCTCAACAACCATTTGTGCATCGCGTGTACCGATAAAATTGTTCAAACCACGTTTGTAATTCCTACATTCAACATCAGTCACACCAATATTCTCAAAACCCCCATACATCTCCTTAAATACCTTCCAAGCTAGTGTTAGACCTAGATTAGCAATAAATAGGTGATACAACAACTGTTGTTGTGGGAAACTAAGCTTATGGGCAACCTTAAGATACATGTAATCTTCTTCACGACCAACCTATGATTATGTTTCTCTAAAAACTTATAAACTACCCACTTATTTTCCGGGGTCCTTCTAATACGGAGTCTGGCTTGACATCCACATCGCTGAGATGCACGTTTTCTCATTTTTTTTCACCTTGTCCTCAACATGTGATTGTGATTCGTCACTTTGTATGTTTTTTACCTTCTTCTGAACATTGTTTGATGAGGGTTTTACCCGTTCCCTAGCACAAACAAAACACTTCAAAGTAGGGTCTTCGTTTTTTTTAGTTTTTTTTACCACCTCTTCTAACTTCGAACCCACCTTGCCTTGCATAATCTTTATAAAATTTCAAACCCATTTCAATTGTATCAAACTCAGTCCCCTCAACAGGTTTGTTACTAACATATGGAACCCAAAACTTGCTACCTTCGGGGTTGGTTGGTAACTGCCGACTTGTGGGACACATTGATCATCAACAATAATAGGACGTTGCACATTATTATTTGTTTGTGGAGTTGATGGCTCACCTAATGGCATAAGGATACTGATGTTAAAACATGATCATAAACCAAAAAATTATAATTACTAATGTGCGAATTTGATATAAATGATCATACATTATAAGAAATATGAATTCCTAGTGTTTGAAAATCTGAATTCCAAGTGTTTGGCTAACCTATTAGCATAAGCAGGTATCATTTGTTGAGTGTTTGGTTCACCTAATAGCGTAAGTAGAAATCATTTGCAGTGTTTGGCTCATCTAATAGCATAAGCAGGTATCATTTACAAGTAACATACATTATAGGAAATATGAAATCCTAGTGTTTGGCTCAACTAATAGCAGGTATCAATTGCAGGTATCTGTTTTTTACAATTACATTCAATAAACATAATTCCTAGTGTTTGGAATTAAATACAATAATCAAAAACAGTATAAATAAAAAACCTATAAATCAAAAACAATAAAAATGAAAACCAATAACCAATGAATTATATGAATACAGAGATTGTTACATACCTTCATTTGAATCTGTTGTAGTGCTCATAATTCCAAAAATATTGGATATGATTGATGTGTGTTATATCAATTCGAATTTTGTATTGTGTGTGGATAAAAACCATCGTGGTGGGATATGAAGAATCCTTCTGGGTTTGTAACGTAATAGTAGCTAATTTTCAGGATGAATAGGTCTTGTTTGAGCTGAAAACATGGAATGATTATTGAAGAAATCAGATAATGTGAAAAACTAAAATACCTATAGTACCCTCAAGTAAATTAAAACTAATTAAAAATTTCTTTTAAATAAAAAAGGACACTTGTCAGTATTTTATTGTTGCCTATTATAACCAACTTTAAAGTGTACACCATATGAATGCATATCTCTCTCTCTCTCTCTCTCTCTCTCTCTCTCTCTATATATATATAAATAAGATCAATCAATATCATAGATGAATGTAAGTGATTTGTCCCTTGGTATAGCACCAGAAATTAGAGTATGCAAAATATAAAAGTGAACCCTCACCATGTTAAATGGTAAAATTATTATAGTCAAATCTACATCATATAGTTGGTTAGAACTAATATAATATTCTAATGTTTGTTTAAATCATTAAATTTGATTATTTTTTTGTTATTAATGTAAGGCTATTGAAGGATAATAAATTTTAATATTAATGAGTAATATGGGTTACTAAATTTTAAAGAAAATAATATTTAATTAATTTTAATATACTAATTAAAAAAATAGCTAAGTATTGAACGTATTATATATTAATATATATTATATATATATATATATTTATATATATATATATGGGTAAAAGGGTTAATTCACCCCGGTAAAATGCATTACTCCAAAAAACGTTGAGGTACAAAGGATGAGGGTGATTTTCCTCATCTCAGTCCCTTAGGACACTTACAGACTTAAATATAAGAATGACACACCATTCTTATAACTTATATATATATATATATATATATATATATATATATATATATATATATATATATATATATATATATATATATATATATATATATATATATATATATATATATATATATATATATATATATATATATATATATATATATATATGTGTGTGTGTGTGTGTGTGTGTGTGTGTGTGTGTATTTAGAGTTATAAGGTGGGTTGGGCATGCCGTTTGTAATGGGCTGGACGAGAGTGGTTTGGATGCTATTTTAGGCTTGGACTAGCAGCTATAATTATGTCTTTCTAAAAGTAAATTTTTTATATGATATACGAAAACCTCAATCGGGTATTTTTAAAAACTAAATCTTTTTTATTAAGTGATAATTTATATTATTTTTCATTAAATATGTTTAGTTTTAAAAACATAAATATTACCTTAATTGCCAATTATATTTATAAACGCTATGAGTATTAATTATAATAATTATACACATCCATTATCACATTCATATCCCCTACCTAGTAAAATCCATCTTTATGATTGGCGTTATAACATCCAATATTGTACTTAAAGCTATTCATATTGAGGTCCGTATAATAGAGGCACCTAATATAATGTGAAGACACACCAATAACAAGTTCTATATTTCCTTTCCATACTCTTTTACATTCCCTTGCTTATTGTTCTTATTGTGTTACTAGGCTCGTTGTTCTACAATACGTTATTAGCACGCTCGATCTTTAAGTTTTTTTGTTTCCCTGCAAGTAAGTTTATTTTAAATTTCAAGTTTTCAAAATTCCGAAGATATGAAATACATGCCGTTTCTATGTGTTTCTATGTGTATCGCATGATCAGTTTATCTATACTAAATATAAAGCATGAATGACTCTCTCTCCAAAATTTTAAGACTTACAAGAAATTATGCATGGTTTACAACACTTTAATGCACCGAATTTTCAGAATTACAACAAAGTAAGCATATTGTACAACAAAATAAAGCGTGGTATCATTTTAAGACCAAAATTCTATCAAAAAACATTAATGCTATTAAAAACACTCCTTCACCAAAAATTACAACCATTTAAGCACAATGTACGATAGCTGTAACCAATTTTCAGATTTACAACAAAATAAGCATAGTGTACAACAAAATAAGCATCGTGTAATTTTCAGACTTACAACATTAATGCTATTAAAGTGGTCAATATTATTAATGACTATAATGACTACTACTTACAAGAAAACAAACATAGTGTACAACACTTTAATGCACGTAATTTCAGACGTACAAGACAAGAAGCATAGTATATAACAAAACACCACATTAATGCTATTTAATGTAGTCAATTATTTAACTGGTCAATAAATACAATTAATACAGTTGTTAAAATACCTCTTACATAAGAAATACAAATTATCAAGTATATTGTACAACCAAATTAAATACAATTCCTGCATTAAATTTCACTACTACAAATAATAAAGCACATTATACAAATATTCAAGCCCAAACGGGCAACGAGCCAAATGGGCTTGAGCTCGAACGGGCGCGGACCAAACGGGCTCGAGCCCGAACAGGCACGGGCCAATGGGTTCGAGCCCGAACGGGCACGGGCTATACGAAATTTTTGATATCCGTAAATTTATTGTCAAAAAGAACATAATAAACTAAAATACATTATTCATCGAAAAATTTTATTTCAGGGTACCCGCCACTGCAACGCGCGGGTACCCAGCTAGTATGTTGAAATTGTCTATATTGCTTTACGAACTTCAAAACACAAATTTTCTCTTGATTCTATAATATAGTCAAATTTATTCTTATCTAAGTTATTGTTATTACCTCTTTGTATTATTTGTTTACCTCTCTGTTTTTCATATAAATGATGACGAAAAAAAAAAAAAAAAAAAGTGCTTGTCCAACATGCTAAAAACGTAACGTTAAGATAGTCCTATCTAACTAAAATCGATGATATTTATATTTGTTTAGATACATATTGTGCTTGTGTGCATTGACGGAGCTTGAAAGTTATATATGGGAGGGCCAAAGTATTCAAAATATGTTATGGGAGGGCCAAATTTAAAAACATAAAGAACATGCTCATAAAATATTACTAAATATACATTAGTGGGCCAAAGTCTAGGGGGGCCACCACCCTCTCTTATCCATTCTAAGCTCCGCCCTTGCTTGTGTTCCGTTTTTATTTGCATATTTTCTTACAATCAAATTTGTTGTTATAAAATCGATATGCGCTAAAGATTACTTGAGTAAATGTATTACTAGTATTATACAACACATTATCTTTCCCTTAAACGTACGATCTATTAAACTCGTTAAATTTTTGCATGTCTCAACCACGAATCCGTTTTGCAAATCGTAACGTTCAACTTAGCTATTTTTTTTAATAGTATTATAACATAATAATATTATTCTTCTTTAAATTTAGTAACCATTACTCATTAAATAAATTTATTATCCTTCAATAGCCTTACATTAACAAAAAAAATCAAATTTAATTGAAACAAACAAATATTAATTGTCACCAACTATATGAGTGTTTTGACATAAATTTCATTAACATGGTTGAGTCACTTTATTTTGCATACTCTAATTCTGGTGCTTACCAAGGGACAAATCCTTACCATTCATCTAGTTTGATGTGGGAATTAACCTAAGATTAAATATGAAAACCTAAATCTATGTTTTTTTATTTTTCCTTTTTCTTTGTCTTTTTGTCTTTCTTATTATTTATTTATTTTTCTTTTTTTTTTCTAATTCATCTTTTTTATATAATTCACCTTTTATTTTTAGTTCACATTCTTTTTATTTTTTTTATTCTTTTTTTTTTTGTCTTTTTTTTTAATTCACGTTTTCTTCCCTTAATTCACTCATTTTTTTGGTTCACATTTTTTCTTCCGTCTGTTTTCATACGTTTTCGTCCGTTTTAATATGTTTTCGTCAGTTTTCATACGTTTTTTTACCGTTTTCGCTTGTTTTCATTCGTTTTCATACGTTTTATCCTTTTTCTTACGTTTTCGCTAGTTTACGTCCGTTTTTGACTGTTTCCTTATGTTTTCGTTTGTTTTCATACGTTTTCAGAAGTTTTCGTTCGTTTTCATCCGTTTTCTTTCGTTTTCGTCCATTTTTCATACGTTTTCGTCCGTTTTCAGACGTGTTTTTCGCTTTCATCCGTTTTTGTCCGTTCTCATACATATTCGTCTATTTTCTTGCGTTTTCATTTGTTTTCTTATGCTTTCATCCGTTTTCATGTGTTTTCGTCAATTTTCTTAGTTTTCGTTCGTTTTCATCCGTTTTCTTTCGTTTTCGTCCAATTTTCATATGTTTTTGTCCTTTTTCATACGTATTTTTACGCTTTCATACGTTTTCATTCGTTTTTAAATCTTTTTGGCCGTTTTCATACGTTTCTGAATATCACAAGTGATATTCTGAATATCACAAGTGATAATTTGTGATATACAGAATATCACAAGTGATATTGTGAGTACCACAAATGATATTCTGAATATCATAAGTAATATTTTGTGATATTCATAATATCACATGTGATATTCTGAATATCACAAGTGATTTTCAACTAATGTTTTGTAACATGAAAAACACAAGTGATATTTAGAATAACACAAGTGATATTCAGAAAATCACAAGTGTTAGATATTCAGAAAATCACAAGTGATAGATATTCAGAATATCACCAGTGATATTCAAAAAATCCCAAGCGATATTCTGAATATCAATTGTGATATTCAAAAACGTATGAAAACGGACGAAAACGTAAGAAAACGGACGAATACATATGAAAACAGACGAAAATATAGGAAAATCACAAGTGATATTCAGAAAATCACAAATGATATTCTGAATATCACTTGTAATATTCAGGAACATAAGAAAATGGACGAATGCGTATGAAAGCATAAAAACACGTATGAAAACGGACAAAAAACTATGAAAAATGCAAGAAAACAAAAGAAGACTGTTAGGTCACCATATTAGTAAACACAAGTATTCAAATGAAAGAAATGAGATGAGAATTAGACTTGGTTGATTAAGATCAATGTGAAAGATGAAAGAACAAGAGTTTCCTTTAGATATGAAATTAACCAACCAATATAATGAGATACATGGTGTCCTATTTATAGGAGAGGGATAGGGCAACACTCCCTTCCTTCCCTAATCTCTTAAGTCGTGGGCTTTCAAGGCCCAGATTGGACATCTTATTGACTTAAACATTAACCATGACGAGTAAACTAAAATAACGTAAGCTAATATGATAATTCTACACTATTTACATTTACTGAAATGACCGAGACTTTGACTGAAAATAGTTTGAAAACCTATGATCCTTAAAATTCCCCTAAGGATCGGGGTCATGAAGGGATTGTTGAAGGAAGAAGTCGTCAACGGTCATCGAAGGGTTGCTTGACGTCTTTGTCTTTTGGGACTTTAATTAACGTTGACATTTGTAGCTTTAGACGTCTTCAAAATGATTGTAGTAGAAGTGATTCATCGTTCTTTGTTCTTTGTCTTTGTTGATGTGAATATGAGAGATGATGTTGTAATCCGCCACACGTCACTTTCGGTATCTCCAATGGATTCGCTTCGTTCCAACATGCTCATACATCTTTGACTGTGTTGTAGTTATGCATTCGTAGCTCTTTGTCTTTGTTGTTGAAGATTCATGATTGTTGTCGTAGAATCTTTTCTTTAGACTGTGATGTTGCATCGAGCTTTCTTTGGCATTTGAGATGTATGTATGAGCATGAGGAAGTTGGTGTTCAAGATGGCATTTGTACCTGAAATAAAACAGTTAGCAATAATACAACCGGTACTTACAGGTTTTAACTAGAATTCGTCAACAGCATATTGTGAAGACTCCTTCTAATTCGCGCCAAGGCCGTTCCTAATCGGATACCCCCTAAGGAGCTTACACGGGCACAACTAAGTACACCCACGATTAGGTGAGTCGCTGGAGATCACCCCACGACTGTAGACCGTTTGAAGCCCTCATAAACACTAAGCGTAACCCACGAGGAATTACCGAAGTGACCTGCTGTCAAGGCTGTTTGATGTTGACCCTGGCAGGATTTCCGTTCAATCATTCGAGAAATACTTAAGTAAATCCCTCATGAACGTTCTAGGCAGATTGCTAAGACTTGCGAAGGACTCGATAATTTACAATTGATGTCCATTGATGTGGAACAACCAATGTAAGATTACTAAGTGTACCTAAGAGATCTTTGATGTATCTCGTGGCTCTAGACTCAATTAGTGCAGCTCATGGTTTCCTATGCGGAGATTGGGGCAGGGTCTCCTGTTTCAATATCAACCAACTCTAAATAGAAGGTCGATAGATTACAACAGTTCCCCGTGAGAATGAAACAAGCATCTTTTGAGAGATACTCGAGTGGCTAGAAGGTTAAAGTGTATGCGTCACTGGGTCCATGACGTCTTTTATCTTCAATACCGGTGTCGCCTTAGCAACAACCAGTAGCATATGAATTGAACCCGGTGTCTGCCCTAAGGTTGAGTAATTTGGAGGGCTCATTTCTTTTCACCCTTTTCATAACGTTTCTTTTTAATTCTTCAACCCTTTCTTTCTCCGTTTCATTCATTACTCCTTTTTCTGTATCATACCTAAAACTATTGGTGATGTCCTTGGGTAGATCCCTCCGGTTTAGGCGGATCATAGGACGGTTATTCCTAACCTTAGTCACCTTATAACTCCATGACTATCCTAGTGATGCCTTTTGAAACCATTCATTTGAAAATCTCTCAAAGTGTTTGTGAATAAAAGCATTTTATAACACTTTGAGGGTTTTATTTTCTTATGAAATACTCCCCCTCCACATGTGCTTATGAATATTTTGCGGAAAATAAAACATGCGGGAGAAGTTAGCACTTTAGAATTGATCCACTCTTTTTCACAATTAACAAGAATGAATTAGAAATAATGAAAGGTTATACCAAAAGCTTAAGTCTGAGATGAGGTCAAGGCATTGAAGTCGGTGAACTTTGCATTTGGCCTTTGAAATGTCAGGATCGAAAACGATGGACGAACCCCGATATAACTTTCCAGCCTCCTAATCTACTCCCTCCGGTTAAGCCTTTCTTCAATGGCATGGATGAAGTTCTTTACCATTCTTCTTGTGCTAGAATTCCAACGGGTATTCTTTCCTTCTTTTACTTTGTTCAGATCGTCCGTCAATCTCCCCACTAGACACCATCAAGAACTCTTTGCAAGGTAGCATCACAGAACTTATGAAGCTCGTCGAACCACATGAACCGTAGCTGATTCTTTGAGTTGAGGTAAGTAACCCCGAACTTTGGTTTTTGGAGAATCATTAGTTGAGATGCGTCATGTAGTTCTTCGATCATGAGTTCTGGTTTGGTCAAGTTGAGATGATTCTGGTAGCTTTCAACACCTAACTGTAGATCTTCTACACGTTCACGGATGATCAGTTGTCTGATGTACATGAGCAAGGAAGAGATGAAGTTCTACTGAGTTGACGTTGGGAAGCCCCTCATTCTTCCTTGAACTTTCTCCAGATACATATCTTCTACGCCATCTAGATAAAGATGTGGGAAATCGGCTTCACAAAACTTGTAGAGCTGTTCGTCTTGCCTCTTAACCACTATTTCCTTCATGTAGACATAATCAAACCGTTTATCTTCTAGGATTTGCATGATTGCGACGATTCGGCCTTTGTTCTTCACATCACCGGATGTACGTTCACGTCTGTGACTGTAGCCGAGCTTTCGTCGTTCCGACCAGTTCTGAATTCCAAACAAAGCGTCTCTGTTGTATTCCACAATAGAGTTGCTGAAAATAGGAGCAGTTTCTTCAATGTTTGGAACCTCATAACGAGCAGCTGGTACTGAAATCCTTAATGAAGACTTGTAGCGATCTTTGGAAGCTTTGATGTCGTATTGCAGGTAGCGGAGATCGTAGTTGAAGAAGAACCGATACGGAATTCTAGGCTTGTCAGCAAAGCCTTGAAGAGGTAAAGGTTTTTTCCAGTCGGTGAAGTACGGTTCGTTGTGTTTTCCATG
>LBNU01023796.1:89037-99399 GCA_014162995.1 Artemisia annua
CCAAAATTCGACTCTAGTTCTCCAAAATTATATAAAATAAAGAAAAATCATTCTATATATATAGAAAACGCGGGCTGACGGCGTCAGCCCAATAGGTGACGTCGTCAGCTCGGCAATTAGGGTTTCCAGACGGCCTTCCTTGACGTGGTCATAATTGCTGGTTCCAGATCTGACGGCCTTGGTTGACGGCGTCAACAATTTGCACTACGAACTCTCTGGCCCGTCACGAGTATTTTTCCAATTCTGGACTTCACTTGTTCCTGACGGCGTCACCTTGTAGAGTGTGACGGCGTCACCTTCTGTGATCTTTAAGGTCTTTTGAGTTTTTGTTGTTTTCAGCACTTTTTCACTCCGAAAACGCCTGAAAATGCTTCTTTTGTGATTTTCCCTTCAAAAATACCTAAAATGAGAAAAGAAACGACTTTTGGTGAAATCCAAACAAAAAACATACGAATTAGGACTCAAACCGACCCCTAAAAACGTAACATTTTTCATCTCATCAAATACCCTTACACTTGAGATTTGCTTGTCCTCAAGCAAATGCGCTTTTATTCCCAATCGAAAAACAAGTTAGAGGTCATTTAATGCGAACTTAAAAGTAATTACAAGATTTAGTCGTTCCGCTTTACTCAAAATAAGCACGGAGAAAATATACTAGCACCTCTCATGTAGTGTTTGGATACTCACATCTCTCGGTTGATAATATGTAGATATAATGTAAAGGAAATGGACAATATCACTCACTACCTGTCATAATAAATAGATTACCATAGGCTTGAGAGAGGATCAAAACCTTCTCCACTAAGGCGTAAGCACCTAGGATAACTATCAAAGAAGGCTTTACAAAAGGGTTATAACGGGAGGTTTAGGGATATGGAAAAACACGGTTTGGTTGGATAAGGGATAGTTTACTGGTGGCTAGTCAATCATCTTATTTAGTTACATATACAAGTGGCGTTGCCAAGCCAAGACTAGACTCAATATTAAACTATCAAAAACAAAACAAAACAAAACTAAGAAATAAAAGATAGGTGTGGATGGTAGTCCGTATGTTTTTTCCTTTTCTTTTCTTTTTCTAATTTTTTTTTGTATTTTTTGATTTTTTTTTTTTTGCATACCTTTTTACCCTACCATCCAAAATAATACATCAATGGGGATTAAGCTTTCCCCTTACACTTGAACTTTTACATACTTTACATTTACTATTCTACGACTCGTATTGAAATAATTAAAACACTTGGAGTACTTTTGAAAACGTTTAGCACATATGGGGGTAACAAATGATGTTCTTCCCCATTACTCCATAACACTAGTACTTTACCCATGAGTCCCAATCATCCCAAAACAATATGTACAAGATATGACTCGACTTAGCAACAACGTAACTAATTAGATAATTGACAAGGGTTTAACAAAAACCAGGGTGCAGGATTACTCCCCTTTACCCAAAAAAAACATTCATACTGATCGTGACAGGACCGTGATCCCGTTCATTAGGTTCACCAAACTACTCATTGCATACTTATATGAGAAAACCCCTGACTTCATCAAGAGGATGCACGACAGGACGGAACCAAAAGACATTTTTACTGAAGACCCAAAGATTTCATTTGTCAAGTCCATCAGATTCATTCCAAGAACCAAAGGCATGAGAATCCCAGATCATTTCTTGGATGACGAGATCAGAAAAACTCAGAACTTCAAAATCTATGATAAAGCATTCAAGGCTGGGAGAGTTGGCTTCAATGAGAAAGAAGACGAACCAGCAGCTATTGTCCGAACCCGAAGCAAGAGGGGTGCCAAATCCGGTAGCACGAGCAGTACTACAACCTCCCAACAACCAAAGCCTGCTCAAAAACCACCCACCAGACCAAGAAGGAAAGCTGCACAGAAGCAGATTCCTCGGGATGAACCGTCAGCTTCATCATCTGAAACAGAAACCGACTCTGAGTTCGGCACCGAATCTGATGACGAAGCAGACTATGTAAGAAGGTCAAGGGCTCCAGATGACCAAGAAGAAAAACTTGATGAAGAAGAAGAGTTTCCAGGGCTTGCACTGACTAAACAATTAAGCAAGGAAACTGCTGAGAAAGAACAAAGAAAAGGCACGGGAATTGCCATCAATGAACCAAGTGATGCTGCACGTGATGAAGAAGCAGAAGATGAACCTACTGCAGAGCCACTAGTAGACAAACGTAAACTGAAGAGTATCATTGTCGACACCAGGGCTGAAAAGAAGCAGGAGGAAAGAGAATTCAGGGCAGCTGTTCTACTCAATCTCCAACATCCACAACCTCATCAAACACCGACAAATCTTCCAGGACATGAGGCTGGCTCAAGTAGCACTATAGTTCCTCAGACCGAAACCGAACAACGTGACACTGAAGGGAACATCGTCATGGAAGAAGCTACAGAGGAAGAGCAAGAGCAGACAGAGTACATCACACCCGAATTCATTGCTAAAGTTCAGAGAGACGAGGAAATCAAGAGGAAAGCTAAGGAAGAGACGGATAGACTGCTTCGTGGACTCGATCAAGACGAAGACCTCATTGACACTGATCAATATATCAACAGTCCTCCGCACTCATCTTCAAAGAATCCCCCGACTCCAAAAGGAACACCTCCAAGGGATCCCTCACCTCCTCCATCAGAACCCGAGCACAAATCATCTTCATCATCATCATCACATCACTCATCACCACCACCAGCAAAGAAAACACCCAAAGGCAAATCAGACAAGAAGAAGAAGGGAGGCAAAGCAGCTTTGACAGCATCAAAGCGGATCAAGAAAGCTCTTGATTTGGCAAAGAAGAAAAAGAAGGAGACGCAACAGCCAACTGGAGATCTTCATGACCAAGTACAACTGCTCTCACAACAGGTCAAAACTTTGACTTCACAAGTCAAAGATCTTCAGGATGCGAGTGAACTTGTCGACAAAGCTCTACATGCCGACATGGACGGGATGATCAAAGAGTACACAACAGAATATCTCAACGACAATCTCGCTGCAATAACTGAACCGGCTGTGTCTGCGCTTATTGAGCCGATTCGTTCTAAGTTGAATACCAGGATCAAGCACAACATTGAAAGAATGCTTGAGTCAACTCCATTTTACCTTCGCACTAACAGGGATCCTCCACCACCGGAAGACCTATCTACTGAACAACTACAAACACTGTTAGCTGTCAAGCTTAGAAACAAGGAGGATAAGACACCTGAAGAATCAACGATGTTCGAGGCACTTCAAGCCATTGCCTCAAAAGAATCTTGCAAGGAAGCTGCCGGTAAACACAAACGACAAAGAAAAGATGATGATCCTGACTCAGATCCGAAAAGCAAGAAGTCAAAGAAGTCAGAAGCACCATCTTCATCACAGCAGCCCCACAAGACTTCTAAGGCTCCTCCTTCCAAACAAAGAGCTCCTGCATCCGGCTCCGGACCGACACAATCAGAGGCACCATTCATACTTCAACCGTTTGACACTCAGGAAGAACCAGAAACAGCAATACCCGAATCAGAAATTCCTGAATTTCAAACCGGTCCATCGTCTCCAAAAGAGAAGAAGAAGTCCTCAAAGTCAAAGAAGCAGAAGAAAAAGACTACTCAATTCTCATGGCTAGATGTGGACGAAGCTCATGACTCTGATTGGCTGACAACGATGATCAAAGCACAACCACCGCTTGAGACCGACGAACCATTGCCGGGTAATACTTTGCAGATGACTCAGAGTATTATGTCAGGTTTACAAGTTGAAAGGTTGTCAAAGACTGAACTGAAGCGGATTAATCGTGAAGCAATGGACTTTCTCAAAAAGAGATCCGGGAACAAAGTAGAACTCGATTACCACATGGAGAACATAGCCTGTGCTTTATCTGGCTCGTTCGACTGGCTTAACCCTGAATCGAATGTCGATACTGAAACGAAGAAACCTTACTTCACGGACTGGACAAAACCACTACCTCTACTTGGGTTTCCAGAAAAACCTAAGATCCCCTACCGACGCTTCTTCAACAACGACTTCCAATACCTTCAGCATGCACACGAGACCTCCAAGGAACGATATGCATCCTCACTCACACTTTCAATTCCAGCCGCCCGATATGAATTACCAGACATTGAAGAGCACGCACCAATCTACTGCAAATCAGTTGTCCAATACAACAGGGACGCTCTTCTCGGTATTCAACACTGGCCGGAAAAACGAAAGCTTGGCTACACCCACAGACTACATCTCAAGTCCAGTGAGAATGTGAAGCAACCGCTTCGTATCGTTGCCATACTGGAGATCGTGGAAGAGAAGAAATTCAACTACGCCTTCTTGAAAGAAATCGTCGTCAAGAGAACAGACGAGAAGAAGTACAAGTTTTGTGAAGCAGACTTCCCAGATTTGAACCTGAATGACATTGAAGATATGTATCTACTAAAAGTTCAAGGAAAGCTGCTCAACTTTGAACAAGACACACAGTACAACTTCATCGCATCTCTCCTACTTCACATCAGACGATTAATTGTTCAAGAAAGAGTGGAAGATCTTCAGCTGGGAGTGGAAAGTTATCAGAACACCATCAACCTTACTCAACCACAACTCATGATTCCTGAAATTACCGGGATGTCACAATACTCTCTCGTGCAACAACCGGCATTTGGAGTCATCTACCTCAACAGCAAGAATTTGCTTCGTTTCATGAGGTTCGATGAGATTCCGAAGTTTTGTGATGTCACACTTCAACGAGTTCGTAATGAGTTAGCAGAAAGATTAGAGGATGAAAAGAAGAGGCTGAAAGAGGGAAGAGCAACGAGGGGGAAAGCTAATGGACGCAGAATGATCAGAAACTTTGTCCATACGATAGAAGAAAGGCTATATCGACGACAACAGGTCAGAAGGTTGGAAAGCTATATCGGTGTTCGACCATCATTTCCGGTCTTGACATTTCGCCGACCTGATCCAAAGTTCACAGTCTTCGATGCTTAGCTCAGCTCCCATACTTCTGGTACAAAAATTTCAATATGTTTATAATATTGTTTGATTTGTAATTATTAAGGCTTGTGCACAAATAACAGTGTACAACCCGCACTTTGTAATGAAAGGACCCTGTGGTACGCTTCAGTGCCACAATCCTAATATAAGGAGCGAAAGCTTCTTACTTTTGAGTAGATTTAATCAAACCTTTCAGTATTTTTCAAATCTGCTCAAAAGACAAGTATTACACCTCCATAAGTAATCACTTGTTGAGGGGGAGTACTTGAATCAAAACACCGTTCTTAAATCTTCAAATCTTGTTGATCTCTCCCCATAAGACTCAAAAAGGCATATTTTAATCAAAACCATTTACAAAAACAACATTTAATATGCTATTTTTGAGGGGGAGAAAAAGAAAGTGATTAAAATATGATGTCAAAAAGTCTTATCTCGTACGAGCTCGACTCAGAATTGACCCACGAATTGACGAAACAACAAATGTCTGAATTCGAAAGGATTTATCCGATTAGAAAGTACCGTTTCGAGAAACTCTTTCTAGTTGTTTATTTTGACGGGTCTAACTTCCTTTTAGGAATGTTAACAACATCAAATTAGTTATTAGGGCTAGTTATCACCTAAAAGCTGATAATGCATCCCTTTAACTAAGCAACGTAAACGTGTCCCTCGGGTACATGACTATTAAGAGTGGATCAATTCAAAAAGTGCCAACTCTTTCCACATATGCAAATTTCTGAAAATAATCATGAGCATATGTTGAGGGGGAGTATTTCATAAAAAATCCAAAACCTCAAAGTGTTAACAAAAAGTTTTACACTCTTATACACTTTGAGAGATTTTCAATGCTTTGGTTTAAAGGCATCAATAGGATAGTTATGGAGTTACAAGGTGACTAAGGATAGGAAAAACCGTCCTATGATCCGCCTAAACCGGAGGGATCTACCCAAGGACATCACCAATAGTTAGAAATTAGAAGTCCTTAGGTATGATATAACAAAAGGAGAAAAGAATGAAAGGAGAAAGAAGGGGTTGAAGAATTAAAAAGAAAATGAATGAAAAGGGTGAAAAGAAATAGCCCTCCATTTTATCAACCATAGGTCAGACACCGGGTTCAATTCATATGCTACTGGTCGTTGCTAAGGCGACACCGGTATTGAAGATAAAAGACGTCATGGACCCAGTGACGCAATGCACCTAAACCTTCTTAGCCACTCAGGCATCTCTCAAAAGATGTTTGTTTCATTCTCACGGGGAACCAGTGTAATCTATCGATCGTCTATTAGAGATGGTTGATATTGAAACAGGAGGCCCTCTGCTCCATGCCTCCGCATAGGAAACCAAATGTGCACTTATCGAGTCTAGAGCCACGAGATAACATAAAAGATCTCTTAGGAACACAAAAATCTTCTACACTAAGTGTCTTGCATCATTGGACACTAAGTGTAAATTATCGAGTCCTTCGCAGATCTTAGCAATCTGCCTTGAACGTTTATGAGGGATTTACTTATGTATTTCTCGAATGATTGAACGGAAATCCTGCCAGGGTCAACATCAAACAGCCCTGACAGCAGGTCACTTCGGTGATTCCTTGTGGATTACGCTTAGTGTGTTCGATGGTTTCAAACGGTCTACAGTCGTGGGGTGATCTCCAGCGACTCACCTAATCGTGGGTGTGCGTATGCATGTCTGTGTAAGCCCTCTAGGGGGTATCCGATTAGGAACGGCCTTGGTAAGGATTAGAAGGAGTCTTCACACTATGCTGTTGACAAATTCTAACTCTAAACCTGTAAGTACCGGATGTTTTATTGCTAACTGTTTCATTTCAGGTACAACAACCATCCTGAACACCGGCTTCCACATGCTCATACTTACATCTCAACAAAATGAAAGCTCTCATGAAAGATCGAAGCAACATGAATGCCAAAGGTAGATTCCATGCCAAAAGAATCTACAAAGTGATAAAGACAAACGATCTTAAGTGCAACACCGTCTAAAGAAGGATTCTACGTCAACATAAAGAATCTTCACATATGAAAAGAGAGCTCCTCACTTATGAAAGTTTCAACCGTCAAAGGTGTATGAGCATGTCGGAAGGATGCAGATCCACTAGAGTCAAAGAATGTGACGAATGGCAGATTACCACATCAGATTGATCATTATCTCATCAACAACAAAGAACAATGAACACCCATTCTATCTGGGAAAGATTTTTAAGAACTAAGAACGATGAATCATTTCTACATTATCATTTTTGAAGACGTCCAAAGCTATGAATGCTACAACTAAAGTGCAAAGACAGAAGACGTCAAGCAACCTCAAATGACCGTGACTAACATCACTTCTTCAACAACCGATCCTTAGGGGGAGTTTGTTAGAACCTATATTTTCAACGTTTAAGTCAAGTCTCGGTTATTTCTACATTTGTAATAGGTTGCTAAGTTAATTAATCATGTAATGTTAATGGATGAGTCCAATACTCGTCCAATGGGCTTTAGGCCCATACGTTTAAGAGAAAGGAAGGAGAAGGGATGTTGCCCTAGCTCCTCTCCTATAAATAGGACATCATATAAACCCTTTTTCTTGTTGGTTATTTCATTTACATAAGGAAACTCTTGCACTTTTATTCTTCATATTTGATCTAATCAACCAAACTCTATTTCTCATCTCATTTCTATCAAATCTATACTTGTGTTTACTATATGTTGACCTAACAACCTGCAATCTAGGATCCTGTTGATGAAAACAACAAAATGTTATCAGCAGCCCCACCTTTGACTAAGAGTAACAATGGTGATGCAACAAGCCATCCAGATGAGCCACAATCAGCAGCAACAGATTGCATGAAAACTTGATGTTTGTACACATATTTTTACTCGGCCCGTAGTATTGTTGCAATAAACTATAAGAATTAGATTGTATCAACTGTTGTATAAGTAGTTAGTTTTAAGAGTGACAGAATGTAAGAAAAAAATGTATATTAAATGTTTAAATGTTGGCAAGGGCTTTCAGAATGAATAGATGTTCTGCATACTTTTGAGATGTGATATTCTACCATGATACTAATACTAACTGTGGGCGATCATGGACGATCTGCGTCTTCTTCCTCCTTTGCGTTCGTGATCTCACATCTTCGTGATTCAATGCCTTCAGTTAAACCGTGTTTGTATCTATAGTTGTGATGTTATCTCATCCGATTAGGTTTGTGGTTTTTTTAGGGTTTTCATAGTTTTGTATTCGACCGGTTCTAGGGTTTGTTCTTGAGACCCTTTTCGTTTCGATCGAATTTTCACATGTGAAAATTGAAAATTGAAAATTCTCACATGAGAAAATTTGTGAAATTTTTTTCACATATGAAAATTGAAAATTTTCACATGTGAAAAAATTTTAACATGTGACGAAAAAAAATTTCGAAAAAAAAATCAAATTTTTTTTTTCGAAAAAATAGTTTTCGGGAAAAAAATTTTAGAAAATTTGTTTTTCACATGTGAAAATTGTTTTTCACATGTGACAAAAAAAAAATTTGAATATTTTTTGAAAATTTTCACTTGTGAAAATTGAAAATTCTCACATGAGAAAATTTGTGAAATTTTTTTTCACATATGAAAATTGAAAATTTTCACATGAGAAAATTTGTGAAATTTTTTTCACATATAAAATGTAACATGTTCCCACTGAAACAATTGATTGAAACATAATAAGTTATACAATTACTCATTATTGTGCTAACCGGTAGAATTTGAACTACTCTTGTATTGTTGAAGACTTTGGCCGAGACCTCACCAGAAAATTAACAACTTGAAACCCAACCAGACTTGTAGTCTTTCAAGTAAACAACTACATTATGCAACCACCATCCATGAACTTACAAATTGTTGTACAAATAGGTATTTTTGGTGAAAGGTGATACTCCGTATAAAGAATTAAAGTTCAAAAGTAATAATAGGCTTAATAAAAGCTAGTACATTAGTACATCCAAGCAAAGAAATTAAGTAACCCATTGATGTATTGTATAACTTGATCAAAGAATGTTAATGCGAAATTTTTTCATACAGATGACCAGAAATCAAAACTACACACATAAAGTTGTTTTATAAAATACATCAAAACATTGATTGGTTGACATCTATCAATACTCAACAGTCAACACTAACTTCTGCACCCGAGGGCATGCATGAAGAATGTACCATTAACCATTAAGTCCCCTTCATTCTCAAGTTTCATCCTTTCCATTCATCACCATTCGATACCATTATGTATGGTCGTTGTTTACGATATGGAAATACCCATGGTTGCATCTCGGCATTCTCTCCAAGAGTCCTTCCTGAAGTCATTGAATGCTACAGTCACCTATGCAAGCTATGACTATGAGTATTGTTACATTATAGAACATAAATTTAAGGTTACACATCTTAGAGAGGTTACATGCATTCCAACATTGACTAACAAGTCATCCGAATTACCCAACAACATGAATTTATCATGTTCGGTAAAATAGAAATTGGTTGTCGTCAAGGCTATGGACCCCTCCGTAATATCCACCAATCTGTCTGTGAACCTGGCAAAAGAACAATGGTCAATCCACAAATTCCGTACCCCTTTATAGTCAGTCCACCACCGTCCACAATGTCTGTAGGACTCGCCCGTGGCTTAGCCTTACTGGAGGGCTCACAATCATCTAAACCATTCGACCCGTTTCATTACCCGTTTAATCATTTACTATTACAACCCGAATTCACCCGTTTAACATTATGTTAGGAATACGATTTTTGTATAAGAAAGATTCGGTCACCCCAGATATGATTAAGCATTGTTTAGCTCGTAGTCGTTATATTAGTTAGTAATACGTAGTTTAGAATTAGATTAGTTCGCGGAAGAAGGACGGGTCTTTACCCACTGTATACCTGATCCGCAGCCCAAGTGGCACGCCCAAGTGGCAAAACCCATGTATATAAACCCCTCTCCATCCGTGGAGAGGGTAAGTCTTCTCCCATAATTCTATTTTCTTTTTTTTTTGTTTTTCTCTCAAGGCTTCATCTCTTTCTCTCTCTAACTTTCTCTCTCTAGAATTTCATTTTTTCTTTCTTACCTTCAACGAGCCAAACCACAAGTATAGTTGTGTTTGTGATGTTAACTAGTATCCTACAATTGGTATCAAGAGCCATGGTTACATCCTATGGATCATAGAACTTGTGGTGTATGGTTTGTTTTGGTTTTTACTAGTTTAGGGTGGTTTTTTACTCATTTTGGTGCTCGCTCGTGGTGTTTCTTGTGATCTTTCTTGTACTTCTAGGATTAGAAAGGTTAGATTCATCTAGTTTATCAGTTGGTTGGACTATATCTAACGTTTGTGACATGTACGAATGGGTTTTGGAACTTTTTCTTGC
>LBNU01023796.1:102756-118250 GCA_014162995.1 Artemisia annua
AACAACCGACGATGATTTAGAAATTAGAGATTCAAAGATGAGATCACTCCATGTGGCGACTTTCTTCTCAGCTTGTCCTTAGTAAACTTAGGAGGCTATCGAGAATAGTATCGGAGCTCACGGAGTCTTTGAAGTCAAAAATTTTCAAATTAAAGTCCAACTTTTAGACACTTTTGACGAATACTAGTTCAACTTCCGATTTAAATTTAAGAACAAGCAAGTTTCGCACATTTATTCATAAGCAACATAAACATTTATTCATTCACGCAACATTTTTTTTTCATTCATTTTTTTTTCATTCATCATTTTTCTTTTCTTTTTTTTTCTTTCTTTTTTTCTTTCTTTGCTAACGGAGCTTCACGGGGAAATTCCAAGACCTTACATCTTGAGGAAATAAGGATCCAAGGACCGATCTCGAACCGCAGCTTATTTCATACTTAAAACTATAACTTTTGCAACTTTCAAGCAACGTCTCACTTTCATTTTGCATTCTTATTTAGATTCTAAGAAAGTATGCTTGTTCCAAAATTTAAATAAAAATTTGAACTAGTACTCTATATCAAAATTGTATAAAAATTTATTTTGCTTAACAAAACGGTTTTAACGTTCAAAGATTTGAAAAGAAGCACGTTATTAAGTCAAATTAGGAGCTCCTGGGAGGAAAAGCCATAGATTACTTATATAAGCTCTAAAGAAAACCAATTATTCCACGCTTAGCATTTTCATTTGCACAATTCGTAAAAACTTAGCCTAAACGTTAAGGGTAGCAGCTAGATCAACACTCTAGCAGAGTCGGGATTCCCCTTGTTCTAGCCTAATCAAGTCTAAACTTTCACTAATACCGAAATATTAATGTAGAGCAAATTATTATTTATTGTGCAAAGCACTTCTTTCTCATGCAATTTTTAACTAAAATACGGTAAAAATTTTAAAATTTTGGTCAAAACGGGGGTACTAGGGACTAGTAGGTACAACATGTGAAAATTTTTTGAAAAATTTGGTCAAATTCGCGAGAATTCCCCCCCACACTTAGAATTGAATATTGCCCTCAATATTCAACGTACCGGCACTTAGCCGAAACAATTGAACGGAAAAAGGTAATACTACCATCCAAGTGTGGAAACGAATTCTCGTTTCACACGAAGGATTAATAAGATATCCCAGGGTTAACATTATAAACAGAGATCGGATATTGGGCGGTTGGATTGAAAACAAGCGCATCAATCATCACGATCTACGGGAATCCTGAAAACAAAGGCAAATAACACACAAGAAGGCAAACAAGTAGAGGAAACTCCCCCACACTTAGTTGTTAGAAATATTAGAAAGAAGATAGAATGATAAGCATGGGTTGCCACCCACGAAGCGCTTTGTTTTTGATAACCGAGTCACGTAGCTTGACTCGTCCCCGAATTCATTGGTCCTTGGGGAAGCAAGATGTGGAAAACAAAATCTCCATCGGACTTTCATTCAAGATGTTTGGATAAACATTGAAGCGCTTGAAAGTTCCACTCCGATGAGATACACCCGGCTCAAAAGAAGAAATTGAGATACCGGGCTCAAAGATGGTGTCCTCACTCCCGAAGGAGTGACGGAGAAGAGGAGAAGTCACGGGATAGGTGAAGAAAGGTAAGAAAGTCATGATAACAATCATGATAAACTCATCATGGTTGAGAACATCTCCCCTCGGGTTGCAAAGATCATCTTTGTGAGTTTTCTCAAAAAGTAATATACCGGGTTTGAAGATTTTATCCTCAGAGAGGAATGCGACGGAAATATCAACCACGGTAAAATCCTCGCAAGAAAATGAGTCACTCTCGGGAGACAAAGTATTGAGATCATTTTGCTCAAATAACTCAATTCCCGGTGGAAGAGGATCAATGTGAGCGAGTTCACTGGCGAACTCCTCAAAGGTAAATGATTCATATTCGGGGAGAGAAAGATGAGAATGAGAAGTGGTACTGCCACTAATCTTCTCTCCCATATGATCAAAACGGAAAGTTTCAAGTTCCGGAATAGAATCATCAGAAATAAAGTCACTATCCTCAACGGGGATAGGAGATGAAATAGGTTTATCATTCAAAGCTTCGATTTTAGAAATGAGAAGATAGATATTCAATAANCTTATTCTTATCTTGTTGTTGTTCTACTAAACCCAAATCAAGATCAAGCAAATTCATGCGGTTATGTGCAAGTCTATCCCTAGATAAAGAACGTTCTCCTTCAAGTTCTCTCACCACCATTTGCCTTTCTAGTACCTTAACCTTTCCATAAAGAGAGTTGATATCTCTCCTCATGTAACTAGGCACGAGTTCTTCGGCCTCATAAATGATAGGAGCAGAAGAGGATGATCCACCTCTCTCATAAATACCTCTAGGAAACATACGTCTATGATTCGAGGGTATAGACCATATAAAACTTTTTGACCAAGAAATAGTCAAAGAGAGTCCAACCGGGAGTATTAGATATCCCGGGTCGTGTCCGTGTGAGGTGTGAAATGCGAAGTCGAAAACCGTTTTGTGATCTGGTGATTTGAATGAGATATCAAGAGAATTTGAGATTTCTAAACTAAATATGACGAATAAATAATCAAAATAACTTAAATAAACAAATAACGAAAGCATATAAATCACAAATAAACCTAAACGTAAAACTAATTNTACAACTACCGTAGAAACTGATGCACCTCCAACAGATTCACCAACAGCACATGAACAGGCAGACTCCAACTCATACAATGCACCTGAAGATCTAAATCAACAAGAAGTACCCGAACCTGCAAATTACGATCCCAATGCATTCTTTAATCCGTTTGCACCGACTCCCAACCTTTCTGATATTCCAGAATCGTCAACACGGGATTTGGAATCGACTAATGTGCAGCAGTTCCATAACCCTCACCCTTCAACACATCATTGGACACGTGATCACTCAATTGTAAACATTATTGGTCATCCCCAAGCTCCAGTAATGACTCGACAAAAACTTCACTCCGATGCCGAACACTGCATGTATGCACTCACCATCTCTCATGCCGAACCAAAAAGCATCAAGGAAGCAATGACACATGATAATTGGATTGAGTCTATTCAAGAAGAATTCGACCAATTCAAGAGACTAGAAGTCTGGGAATTAGTTGAAAGACCGGATGGAGTTTATGTGATTGGACTTAAATGGATATGGAAGAATAAGTTGGATGCAGAAGGTAATGTCATACGCAACAAATCCCGATTGGTAGCTAAAGGTTATAGTCAGGAGGAAGGAATCGACTTTGAAGAATCTTTCGCACCCGTGGCTAGACTTGAAGCTGTACGGATTTTTCTGGCATACGCTGCTCACAAAAACATGATCGTGTACCAAATGGACGTCAAAACAGCATTTCTGAATGGTCAATAACGTGAGGAGGTATACGTCAGTCAGCCGGAAGGATTTGTAGACCCAGAGCATCCAAACCATGTCTATCGACTTAAGAAGGCTCTCTACGGTCTCAAACAAGCCCCCAGGGCATGGTATGACAAACTTACTGCTTTCTTACTTGCTAATGGTTTTACCAAAGGTTTGATAGATCCAACTTTATTTTTCCAAAGACACGGGGAAGACGTTTTAATCGTACAAATTTACGTAGACGACATTATTTTTGCATCTACTAACAAAAAGTATTCTAATGCTTTAGCAAAATTAATGAAACTAAATTTTGAAATGTCGATGATGGGTGAACTTACGTTCTTTCTAGGATTACAAGTTCATCAATCTCCCCGTGGTATTTTCCTAAGTCAATCAAAATATGCTCTTGAAATAATAAAGAAACATGGAATGACCAGTTGTGACACATAAAATACCCCAATGTCAAACACAACTAAGTTAGATGCGGATTTACATGGGAAATTGGTAGACCCCACAAAATACCGAAGTATTATTGGATCGCTCATGTATCTAACCGCTAGCAGACCGGATATTGTATTTGCTGTATTTATGTGCTCTCGCTATCAGTCGCGTCCTACTGAACGTCACCTCAATGAGGCTAAACGAATCCTTCGATACGTGAAAGGAACCATTCACATGGGGATCTGGTATCCGAAGGATTCTGGTTTTGAACTAATTGTTTTTTCAGACTGATGCTGTGAATATAGTACGTAAGACCTTTTTGACCGGGAAATAGTCAAAGAAAGTCAAACCGGGAGTATGTGATATCCTCGGGTCGTAGTCCGTGTGAGGTGTGAAATGCGAAGTCGAATACCGTTTTGTGATCGGCTGATTTGAATGGGATATCAAGAGAATTTGAGATTTCTAAACTAATTGCAACAAATATTAACTCAAAATAACGCAAATAAACAAGCTACGAAAGCGCGTAAATCACAATTATGCAAAGACGTATTCTAAACCTAAAAATACTAAAACTATTTAAATGCATAAAAAATAGAAAAACTTTTTGGAAAATATATATATATATATATATATATATATATATATATGTATATATATATATATTTTTTTTTTGGAAAAGTCTAATACACCATAAAGAAGCTAGGAAAAATGAGAAGTGGAAAAAGCAGTTTTAAATAAGCCAGAATAAGCAATATAGAAACTGATAAGGTAAATAAGCAAACTAATTAACACTATTATAAAAATTAAACTACATGCAACCTAACAAGTAATAACTAGTAGAGCAGATGGAATGGGAGTTGTGTTTTGGGTCTGTTCTGCCAAGGGGTCACAGGTTCGAACCTGTGACTCTCTCTNTTTTTTTTTTTTTTTTTTTTTATGAAAACACTTTTTTTTTTCAAAAATTTTTAAATCAAACTTACTAAAAACATGTAAAGGAACAATTTTCTTAACTAAAACATTTTATAAAACTGAATGTATAAGCAATTTGAAAAGCAAAATCACATCAGTGGCATAAAAAGGCTATAAAAGGGATTTCTAAGAACCTAAAAGCTACTCTACAAGCTGATTTAAGCTATTCTAAAGGGAAATTAAGCTAAAGGTTAACTAGGGAAACTTAAAAAACTAATTGGGACAGAAATAAGCACTACTCTAAGCCTAAAAATCACAAACTAAGCTAACGTTATCTAAGGGGCTGCAGAAAATATGATTAAAGAGGCTACTTTGGGGCTAAAAACAGTTGGTAAAAGAAATTTCTAAAAATAAAATAAAAATACAGTCAACTAGCTAAGCTACTGAATAAGCACCAAACCAATTTTTAGCTAAAAAGGATTAATAACGAACAAATGAAAAATCAAAAACTAACAGGCTGTTTGGCACTTTTTTGACAGCAAAATGGTGGGTGAAAATGGGTTAAAACGTGATTTTTGACTCACAAGACTAAGATACCAGATTCTAAACAAGTATATAAACCTATATGGAACTAATTTAAAGCAAAGATAACAACTATAGAAGCTAATTCTAATATCTAACCTATCTTTTGTTTGAAAACAGTTAACACTAAACTTTTTTGGAAAAACTAACTCAAATGGTTGAAAACTATTTGGAAATGAAAAATTCAACTTGAAATCTACTAAAAACAATAAAAGAGGGCTTATCCAATTTGGTAAAGTGGGTCAAAGTGGCTTATGCTAAGAAAATTAAACTGAGCCAAACACCCCCTTAAGACAAACTGGCGAGATTTTAAAGATGGAAAAACAATTTTTAGCTAGAGTTTGGGGAAACAAATGATGAAAAAGCTATATTATGACTGAAGGAGCAGGATTAATCTGATAAAAGCAGTAAGATTACACTAAAAATAAAGGCTTTAAATAACTTTGATTAACTTGAAAATAATAAAAAAGGAGACTGATACTTGATTAAACTTGAAGCTGAGATACAAAACTAAGACTTAAACTAGAAAGCATAAAGATTACACTAAGGCTATACTAAAACTACTCCTAATTCTAAGTCTAAAACCTACTCCTAACTACTCCTAATCCTAATGCCTTATAAAAATGGCTACAAATGTCTATATATACAACTGAGTAGGATAGTCCTTTTGGTCTTGTCTTTTTGCTTTGTGCTTTCTTTGTGTTTTCTCTGAGAGAGAGTGAATGCTTGATTTCCATTGTGCTCTCTCATAGTTGTCCACAGCCTTAGGATGAAACTTGGAGACCACATCTTTCAATAATAGCCGTGGATCAATTTTGTGGCTTGTTTGGGATTGCCAGCTTGGCAATCGTGATAAGACATCATGTGATCAATCCTTGGCATGGTCTTGAGCTGAGTTGGAAAGCAAGAAAGTGACAGGGAAGAGCTTATCCCTTTAGGCGCCAAGGTGGGTAAAGGGTACAGTGGGTTTGAAGTTTTATCAAAGGGGTGTTGGGTCGGTTTATGTAATTGTGGGAAGTGGGCTGAAAGAGTAGGATAGTTTTAGTGGGTTAGGATTTGATTTAGTAAAGATATTATTAGTATTAGTTTAGGTATTATAAGTAACGAGTACGGCGACGGTCGGCCGCGTTGCGGCCCGGCAGGTTTTTCTCGTAATTTTTTGGGTATTTTCTTACCAAATTTTTGGTTATGTCTTTCTGGGTAAAAATCATACTTCTTAAGTTTATACACATGCTCAGTCAGGGCCACATTCACATAATCATGTTTTAAATGTACCACGAAGCCTGAAAAGAATATATTATAACTTGTCATATTATACGGGGGTCTAAGGAAAAAACACTTCTTGATTCACCAATTACAACTTCAACCAACACAACTCTAATAAAACTTAAAATTCAGTACCTAAACTCTTCTCTACGTAATATCATGGTTTCCTATCATATCAGCAACGCTATTATATCTAGTGGCAATGTTTATATAAGAAAAATGACATTAGATATATTATCATTGAGGTGCAGGGCAATGTGTATATGAAAAAAAATAACCTCGTCATATGTAACTGTGTGAGAAACCATGTCTTGGTGGCTGACTGAGTTCATATAAGCTTTTCTTATAAAGCTTAATCATAAGAGAGTGTTTCCAAAAATTGTTGAACATATTAGAGTGTAACGACTTAACTTGTTTGTCTGGTTACTGCATTTTTCGGCTTATGAGTTCCAAATGAAGCTGCTTGTCGGGTTTTATCACCACGTAGTCTCACATGCACCCTGCAATAATAAGCAGCCAAAATGGATGTCAATTATGTATAAAAAATAGCATATATATACACACATCAATTATTCAAAACCGTAAAACTACATAAAGTACATACTCATGCTTATTGTCCCATGCAAGACCCTCTAAATATCTTAAATGTGCAGCCAGTGCATTAAGCACTTATGAACACTTCAGTGACATGATGCCAAGTTCAAGTTCTAAACTGGTTTCAATTGACACCTGAATTCCAAGTTCAAAAACAACATGTACGCCTTCCACTACAACTCGTCTGTACGGAAAGCAACATGAATCTACAAATTACATAACAACAATTAATAAATTAATATACATAAAAAGATAGGCACAATTCATCAGATTGTTGGTACTTACAAAAAGAAATACTACAAACATAACTTCAGATTCATATATTATCTTTTGTGTCGATTTAACTTAGAGAGTGTTTAGGAGTATTCTTCAATCCAATCATTGACTCAGAATACTTTTGCCAGTGTTGAGAATGGACACATCTAATAAAGTCTATAGTTGATTGCTCATATATGAAATTGATAGTGAGAGGCAGGAAAGCATATCTTGGCTTCTAAAATCGCATAGATGTGACTTTATATTTTCTTCTAGGAACTAACAGTCTACGTTCACAATCACAGAAAGAGGATCTATCTGTTCTACAGTCTAGACATTCCATGTGCACATAACGATAAACTAATCTAAACGGTCCATGTTCGTAAGAAAATGCATCTGAGCATAAATAGATCCTAAATCAAGGAAGTAAAGGTTGTGTATTGTCAACTAATGAAGCTCTTTACCTCATCAAGAAATTTCGGAAAACATCTGAGTCGCATTCACGTCAAGGTACAAAAGATAGGCATTTTCGGCGTCGGCATTGGCTCCTTGCCCATGGTTTGTACCTGCTAAGGGTAGTACGGAACACATATAATTCAAGCAAGGTAACATTTTCACATAAACGACCCAATTTCCCAACAAACACAATAATCGCAAATGTTATACCTCCGTATGATATTGCAGCTCGTAAAACCACCTCCTAGCGCACTCGACAGCTGCAATCGCACCCTGCAAACTGGAAAAAACAAAATCACAAACATTAATTAAGACATAACATAAAAGTAAAGAGACTTGCTCGCTTGCGAGAAGGCTTTCTTGCGTTCTTGCTTAGCTTATTTCAAAGGGGAGGCAGTGGACTTCAGCCCCTCCGAGTTGGCCACGGGGCAACAGCCTCTAACGCCCAAGCAGGCTTTTCTGGTGAATAAAGTAATGTTCCGTTTCAGATAAATAATGGTTTTGAGAAAATTGAATACCATTTCATGTGACTTTTCTATATCGTTTGTTAGTCCTTCCATGTTCTTGCTTAATCCTGCATCATTAAATACAGTAGTTAACAAAGGATTCATTATTGGCTAATATTAATAAGAATAATTATTAATATTCTTATCGATTGGATAACATTAACCAAAGAGTGCAAGAGAGCAAGGGGCTCAAGTTATCGTTTAAATTCAGAAAACATCAGGCAAATACCATTTTACAACTGATTTTAAGAGCACCATAACCTACAACTCATACAAGTCAAATAAACTACGCAAGAATGAGTTAATTAGATTAAAAATATAACAGCTCTGACCTTCAAAATGATTTTTGAACTCTAGATTCTGAGATTTCTGTAAAGCGAGTTTCATCGGTAATTCATGAATCTGCATGAATGTGAACCAGTTATTGACCATAACCTTTTAACAATCTCAAATAAACAGTTAAAAACTTTGGAGCAATTTTCAGGAGAAGTACAAGGTGACCAGAATATTCAAGGTCTCCCAAATGCATCCTAGGACAAAATTTTGGTATAAAATAGGTACCTTTCCTTCCCTGGATTGATTTCCAATCTCCTCTTTTTCCTCCTGAAGAGTCCTGCACTTAGCCATCAGCATCTTCCCCATCTTACCATGTGAAGTAAAGTTAACAGCTTGATCATTAGCTTCCAGCTCTTTAATCTTTTTATCTTTCTCCTCTACCAGCTTCTGGAATCACAATATGAGAAAGGGCTCTTAGCATTACGCAAAATCCCTCGTTTAACTCGGTGCAAATCAATTGACCCAAAACAGGAAAAAAAAATAATAAACAGAATAATTACCTTAATTTATTTCGGTGTTCAATATCTCCTTAATCCATTCGGTGTTCAACATCAGTGACGGATATAAACACAATAAAAGATTATGAGCTGAGAATCTTAGTACCATTTGAAAGGTTATCATAATTTTAACTACAAAAAAAAAATAACCAAATTAGGAAAGCATACCCGAATATTGCAAAGACCATTCCGTCAAGCTTTTTACGCAGTCGGTAACCTGACGACCCAAATAATAACAATTAACCTAATCAATATTGTTTTGGAAATTGACTGCAACCAAACTATCTTGCCAAACACAAAAAGAGGTGTAAAAATCCAAGATTAAAAGAAAAAAAACTAACCTATAATCGTGCGCCGCTAATTCACAGGAACACCAACAACATATTCAATCGAATTCATCATATCGTCTTCTTCTTCGTCAACCAAATATTCTTGATCTTCACTGAACGGACCGAAGTATCTGTGTGTGTTGAGATTATTCCAGAATCTGATAGATATGAGGCGTGTTGTTATTAACTTCATCATATAAGAAAGAATGGGCTAGCAGGCCAACACATGCAGTGGGCTGACTGAAAACGGCCCAAGAAACTTGCCACTTAAACGACGTAGTATATGATCGCATATAATATATATAGTAATTGATCGAACGCTAATAAGTCATTAAATGGACCATGCTAAGTTAGCCATAGACTATTCAAAGCAAAAGCCCATACCAAAAGAAGTCCAGTCCAGCTCGCTAGAGGTTAGCCTTTATCCAGTCCAAATATCCAAAGCAAAAGCCCATTCAAATAGTCATTACGTTCTTGATGTTAGAATTAAAAAACTGTTAAACATAACTTTAGAATTTGTTTATCTGTAAATTATTTAAATCGACCCGAGATTTACATCCAGTGCAAATACCCATAGCTCGAGCTACTCTAGTAGACTTTCAAGCTTGTACTTTTCTTTTACATTTTACCGTGGTATTAATTTTTTGTATACCGAATTTTCATATTTTGTACACAAAGTCGATTCAATTTGCTAGATGACTATAGGAAAAAAAATATTTTCCATGCACTTAGCTTATTTTTTTTATTTTTATTTTTTGTTACTTATAAATTTACAATTTCATAATCATACCAACTGTTAGTTACAATTATTACTTTTATCATTGATAGATCTCATATTTCTATAGTACTGTAATTAATTGTGGTTGGTCCCGAGTCCCAACCATGAATCTGGACAAATAAATTCATTCATGTACTGTATAATATATTCAACAGAAGAAAAAAAGTTTGGTACACGCTAAACAATAATCTGTCAAAGATGAACAAATTTTCGGTCTATTGTGGCCTTATATCAAGGCAACAACGAAAACTAGACATATTTCGGTAACAAAGTAATTTTCCGTCTCAAATTTATAGTTTTCAGATAAAAAAAAATGTAGTTAAAAAAAAAAAAAAAAAACCTACTATATTTATTGATTAATCAAATATCATTTTCACGCACAAAATTCTATTTTAGTTGGTTAAGAGAATAATTTTAAGACGAAACCAGATAGTCTAGACGGCTTTTAGGTTACGTAGATCCTTTTATAATAGCAACAAGTATACCTACTTTTAGGTACATGCATGATTTTTCAAACACTAAAACCACCATAAAATGCAAAACTTTTACACTTCAAAAAAACAAAACATGATACAATGAAACACGAAACACACTTTGGTCTTTCTTTATGTTTCATTACACTTTTTTTGCTCGCTTTAGGCAAATCAAAACAACAAGCTCCATCTAAACCCATCATGACGTCACCAAAGATTAACAAGCTGGATACTGAGGAACACGTGGCAGATGCTCTTGCTGCCTACGTAGGTGATCTGTCAGCTAAATCCATTGCTAATCATGGGTCTTTCTCTGTTGTGTTATCTGGTGGTAGTTTGATTGATACTATGAGGTACCTATGATAACAACATGTTTTTTGTTAATGTTTTTTCATGAGGTTTCAAAGTGTATAGATAATAAACATGATCACGTTCAATTATACAAGTCGTGTCTAAAATTATGTGAGAATAGTTTATTGCTTTGTGAAAAAGTAACATTTATTTTGCTAAACAAACAAAATGTTAACCACTTGGGAAAATGTTGACCACTCGGGGGTAGAGATAGGGGTGGAGTCACAAACTTACGATATATTTAAAAATTACATTATAATTTTTTCGCTAGGGTACGTGCCCGCCCTGCCTCTCCTGTCTCCGCCTCTGCTTGGGGGGTTGTTGCCTAGTGACTAAAAACGTGAGAGCTCTTAAGTTCAATTCGTGTCAGGTGCAAGCAACATTAAAGTGGCCTAGCCAACCTCTTGAGATTTTAATGTTTGATTCAATGTGGCGGTGGGTTTAAACTCTTTAGGATTATTCGGCTAAAAGAACGGAAACTATGGTTACCCTAAATAAATAAATAAATCATAATAACAACAATACCCAATCATTCTAGAGAGCATGTTATGAGGGCATGAGAGGCAAGATGTAAACAGTCATTCCCTTGCCCGAGGGTAGATAAACAACAACATTAAAGTGATTATGCTTATTATTTATAGACTTTATCGTTAATGAAATGATATGTGTTTCTGGTTGAAGGATTTTGAGGGTTAATATTTTGACAGGAAGTTGGTGCAGCCTCCTTATGTTGACAAGATTGATTGGAAGAATTGGTTGATATTTTGGCTGGATGAAAGAGTTGTTCCGCTAAATCATCCCGATTCTAATTATAAGCTTGCTTATGATGGATTCCTTAGTAAGGTAATTAAATTTTATGCTTTAGGCTGGTCATATATGTTTAATTATCATATTGGTTATAAGAGGGTGTTTGGATTATCTAAATAGTGATTTGCTTATTTCTATAAAGATTAGTGGTTTGAGGTGATGTAAAAAATTGCTTGTTTGTATTTGACACTGAATAAAGACTTAACAATAAGCATCTTGATACCTGCTTTAAATAAGTAGTTTTCAGAAAATAAGCATTTTGAATACGCAATCACTAACACCCCAAGATGGCAAGATGGGCATTTATTTAAACGGGGAGTGTGCTTACTTTGATATTCTTCATCCAAACACTCAAAACGACTTGGTGCATTTTGGCAACGCAATAAACTGATAACTTGCTAATAGTAAAATTATCCAAACACGCCTTCAGTAGGGGCGAGCAAAAAACAGAACCTAAACAGTTTTGATGGACGGGCGGTCCAGTATTTGAAATATGGATCATGAAAGTATTGGTTTGGTCCTATGCTTTAGTATATTTACTAACTTTAGCTTAAAGTTTTGAAGTATAATACAGTTAAGTTGTGATTGTTTACTACACCAACATGCAACAGCTTACTTTAAGTTCTTATAACCATTGTTTGTAAGTAAAAGATTTGTATGTTTTAATGTTGTGTGTAACATTATAACATACTGTCAAACAATATCATTCGCGTGTTTGATTTCCTTTGCATACAAAATTGTTACTCATTATTCAAATATGGTGGTAGGTACCAATACCGAATTCTAACATCTATACCATCAAGGAAGGATTATCACCCGAGGAAACAGCAGACGAATATGAGCAACGTCTCAAACAACTGGTAGCAAACAAGACACTAAAGACATCCAACGCAACAGGCTTTGCCAACTTCGACCTAATGTTAGTCGGAATGGGTCCAGAAGGGCACGTTGCATCCCTTTTCTGCTGGCATTTTCAACGGTTTGAGAAGCAGAAATGGGTAACTTTCATAACGGATTCACCAAAATCGCCTCCCCAGAGGATCACTTTCACATTCCCCTTGATCAATTCGGCGTCTGAGATTGCAATTGTGGTTACTGGTGAAGATCTAGCCGATGCGGTCAAGGTGGCATTGGGGAAACATGCTAATGATTATTACCCTTTGCCTGTTCAGAAGGTTGCTCCTGAAGGTAATCTTACATGGTTCTTGGACAAAGAAGCTACTTCACAACTTAATTAAACTACCTTTGAGTAAAAATCGATGAAGAAAAAAGATAAGGAGTAGAATAATGTCATATCCTGCTAATTAACCTCCCAGTTCTTTTATAAGTCATTTTAAGTGACGTCTAGCATAATTTAAGCACACTCGCGTGCAAGAATCAAAACTATGTAGTTTTTGAAAAGTTTTCCGGACGATAATTATGTAGTAACAAATAAGTTGTTTACCTTCTTGATATGTATGGAACAATTTCAATTCATAACCTTTTGTTACTTCCTTTCGACATCTGTAGTCTTTCAACATGTGTAATAAGGATCAATGTTTATTTAGCTTTATGTTAGGTATGATGTGATATTTATGGGTTCCTTACAAACTCGAAACGTTAAATTATTAGATTGTGATTTATCAAGCAGTATCACATGTTTTAGAGCTGAATTAAGCTTGAAATGTTAATAAAGGAAAAGTTCTAAAACGCGGCGATTAGTTAGACGTTTTTGGAACAGTTTCTTTTGGTACTTATGGTATAACCAAGTTTCAAAGCTTTAACGAAAATGATTACTATGCTAATTAGTCATATTCAACCAGCGATGCCCGATGATGGTTAGTAGTTGGTCCTAGCCGATGCAGAAGAAGTTAGGCCTCGTAAGACTATCACACATTTTAAACAAATTTAAATACGGTATCAGTTTTCTCAGTTATTGAAGATTCAAAGAAATACACAATTCAACCTAATGAAATAGTTGCATGAAGATCTAAAACTTGAAAAAGGGACACAGTTACGTCCTATAAAAGAGGAGTGATATAATCACAAAAAAGTTTCCACAAAGAAGTCTCACAAACTGATGTGGCGGAGTGTGATTGGTTCAATGAGAGAGAGAGGAGAGACTCACCAATGACAGGCCGCCACATCAGTTTGTGAGACTTCTTTGTGGAAATTTTTTTGTGATCATATCACTCCTCCCTATAAAATGATAACATGAAACTTCAATAATCGGATTACAATTTGGTCCTAGTCTAAGCTATATCATCACGATATAGGAACTTAGTGGAGACCAACGACTCAACGAGAGTTGTGGCCTCTCCAAAAGTTTTGACTCTATATTATATATATCATTTTCTTTATAGTTTTAGTCATTGTCTATACAAAATTTTACAACATAATGTACTTGCCCCCTAAAATAAATATTGTAAACGCCGACAAAACTAGTCAAGTTCCGTCTTGGCAATATGATTCCATGAGTTACGGATTTACCTAAATCTCTTTATTAAACTGGTCACATATGCACAGAGAGGCCTAACTACTATGAAACTGTACAAACATCTCTTACATTAATCACAACTTAGACAACTGTGTAGTCTCGGTATCGGACGTATGAGTTTGTCATGTAATAATAAAAAGATAAAATGATTGGTACACTCAATTTTTTTGATTAGGACACATCAATTTATGTGTTAAACGGTTGTATTATATATATGTCATGCTTTTACAGTTTGTACATGAGAGTGTATCAATCGCTAACTCATTTGTGCAAATTATCTTCCTAATAAAAATGATCGAACGTTGATAAGTTATAAAATGGACCATGCCAAATTAGTCATAAACTATTCAAAGCAAAAGCCCATACCAAAAGAAGTCCCGCCCGTTCCGCTAGAGGTTAGCCTTCTTCCGATCCAAATATCCAAAGCAAAAGCCTGTTCAAATAATAGTCATCAAGTATTTAAGTTCTTGGTGTTAGAATTAAGAATTTGTTAAACATAGCTTTCTGAATTTGTTTATCATGTTAAGAAATGGGTAAAATCCTGTATATGATAATAATTATGCTATAAGTAAAACACGATAATATGAAAGTCATTCGTAAATTACTTGAATTGACTGGGGGTGGCATAAGTTACTACAAATTCGAAATCTCATTAGACCCCATGTTCGTTACAAGTTGGGTAATGGGCAGAAAGCTGCGGCTTGGTTTGATACCCGAGATGACCGGTGTCCATTGATGAGCTTCTTGACGCCTAGAGTTGTGACTAGTGTGGGCTTTAATCTTTAAGAGAATGTGGCTGATATTGTTTCGAATGGAGCATGGTCTTGGCCCAATACATGGTCCAATCTGTATCCAATTATAAACCAGGTGATAATCGATGCACAGGTCTGATTCTTGATGTTTCCTGGATCATTAAATAAGCAAACAACCATCATGTATGAACCATCATCAAGTATAAAGTAAGAACAAGAGAATTGGGTTTGAACCCTTTAATATTAACTTATATATATGAACGAATGGGTTACTCTTTGTTTACAGGATCCTATTCTATATA
>LBNU01023796.1:118376-211115 GCA_014162995.1 Artemisia annua
GCATCAGATTCTTCATTTCTTGAAACCTGTTTGCTTGTGATCTTCAAACAATGACTTCGAAATCATTGCTTCCATTGCTGCTGCTTTCATCATCTTCTTGTTCAAGTTTAACACCAAAATGGTCCTTTGATTCTATTGCTCCATCCTTCACTCTTGTATCCTTCTGATCTTGCAGGTCCATTTGGCCAAACAATTCTTGCTTGCTTCTCCCACTTCATACGATTTTTCAACCCAAGGCATACTAGCAGTTTCATGGTAGACTACAACTAGATCAATAAACGTTTTGTAACAGTCTCAACTGCTTCATCATCTTTGGTATCTAGTCCTTGAAAATTTTGCAATCATTCCACACTTATCACTCAAAAACAATTTAACGTGTACCCTTTCTCTTTTTTCTCTGTTTGAATCTGGTCTTCATCCCACCTTTGTCGCAACAAAGAGTTCTTCATCTTTTTGTCGATTTGAAACACTTCGTGCCCTAACAACTTTGTTTGTCTCGGTTTACTTCCAAAGAAACTCGCAAATTCTCGGTAAACAACAAGTTGTGTCCTGTTTGTTTCTGGTTACCCAAATCTGTGTGAACTCTCAAGTTCTACAACATATCGCCAAGTATTCTTGGTAAACCATGGCGAAAAACCAGATCAATCTCGAATGCTTTTGAATCTTGGAGTGATTGGAATCAAAATCAATGAATTGTTGTGTTTGGTTTGATTCCTTCGGCTCTTGATACCAATTGAATTGATAATCGATGCACAGGTCTGATTCTTGAGGTTTCCTGGATCATTAAATAAGCAAACAACCATCATGTATGAACCATCATCAAGTATAAAGTAAGAACAAGAGAATTGGGTTTGAACCCTTTAATATTAACTGATATATATGAACGAATGGGTTACTCTTTGTTTACAGGATTCTATTCTATATATACTGAATGAAACGATGTGTATGAAGCAACACAATGTTTCTAAACCTACTGACTCTAACCGACACAACCCTAAAACTAAGTAACTGCCAAACTTATGGGCTTGTTTGGGTTAATAAGGTTCAACCCATAGTAGACTTGACAATTCGACCCAAATACAAATTACAGAAACATATAACTAGAGTTTTTAAACACTAAATAACATCATATTTGATCCATAACAATTATAAGGGCTAACACCAGGTTCATGTTCCTTTACTGAATGACGAAACTGAGGATGCCTTGATCTGGAGAACACGTGATGGTGAGTTGCGTCAATTTTCTGTCCGTGATGCATGAAATGCTATTCGAGATCGTGGCAAGGAAGTTGACTGGTATCATCTTATCTTGTCGAAATATGGTATTCCAAGACACGCTGCACATTTATGACTAGTCATGCGAAATCGTCTCAAAACCCAAGATCGTCTAAAACAATGGGACGTTGGAAATGATGTTGATTTACGCTTGCTTCGATGTCCATTATGTAAAATCCAACCTGACACGCGTATACATTTGTTCTTCGAATGTCCCTATTCATCTCAAGTATGGAAGCACGTGATAAAAGTTGCGGATCTCCCAAGTATTTCGCCAATGTGGGATGACATTATGGGTTGGTTATTACCTCTGTCCATTCGAAATAATGTGAAAAGTATTGTTGGATGATTAGTCATGGCTTCNTCGTCTAAAACAATGGGACGTTGGAAATGATGTTGATTTACGCTTGCTTCGATGTCCATTATGTAAAATCCAACCTGACACGCGTATACATTTGTTCTTCGAATGTCCCTATTCATCTCAAGTATGGAAGCACGTGATAAAAGTTGCGGATCTCCCAAGTATTTCGCCAATGTGGGATGACATTATGGGTTGGTTATTACCTCTGTCCATTCGAAATAATGTGAAAAGTATTGTTGGATGATTAGTCATGGCTTCTACGTCATATCATGTGTGGCAAGAGAGGAATTATAGGATAGATGGTAAAGGTGAGAGGAAAACCGAGCAAGTTACGAGCATCATAGTGGACATGATAAGGTTAAAACTGGCATCTAGAAGATTCAAGCAGAATGTTTGTGTGGATAGGTTAAAGGCAACATGGAAATTGGCTCATGTAGATTTGAGTGAAAGCTGATGAAGTTCTTGGCTTAGAGGCATTCGTGTTTTACTGTTTTTATGAGTCAAATGTTTCTAGTGCTAGGATTTGGCCGATGTGCGTATGAGCATGTTCACAGCATGTAGTTTTTATTTTAAGACTGGTTCATCCTACTCTTTCATGTACGGTTCTCATTTTGTTAGTATTTTTTATATTTTCACCGGGTATAACCCTTTACCCAAAAAAAATTTTACTTGAATTGACTCGATCTAAATCTAGTGCAAATATTTAAAGCTCGAGCTACTCGAGTATGCACACAAGTCGATTCAAGTTGCTACATGACTATAATAAAAATTATTTTCCATGTAGTTAGACTAATTTTTTTTTATTACTTATAAATTTAAAATTTTCATAATCGTGCCAACGTTATAATTATTTCTTTTATTATTGGCAACTTTGTTGTGATTCAGGTTATTTAAAGACTAATTTTTTTTGTTTAAATTTAAGTTTATACTATAAACATTTTAATGATAGTTAATGGTTGGTCCCAAACATGAATCTGGACAAATAAATTGACATTTTATATATAGGTTAAAACCATCTAATAGAAAGGACTTTCTCAAATATTTAGTTATCACGCATTCACCCAATAATTATATCACAATACCCATCAAACTTTGTGATATCAACAATAATCCGTTTTTACCTCCAAAATCCATGTCATACACCAAATGTACATGCCACGTCATAAATTGTATCGTTGTTGTCCACGTCAGATTCCTTATGTTATATATATATATATATATATATATATATATATATATATATATATATATATATATATATATATATATATATATGTTTTTCCCCATGGGATACATACAGGTCCAGGAGTGATAAGTGAATATTTGAAAAAGTTTCTTGCTATTAGATGGCTTTAAACATGCATGTAATTAACGAAGAAAAAAATCAAAGTAAATTTAGCCGGTGTAACCCGTTGCCGGTCACGACACATAAGCAAAAGTATGATATTGAACTAAAATTTGAAAGTTTGTTGGGTATTATCGTATTTTATTAGGTCCATAACTAATAAGTGAACATTTGAGAAAATTATTTGCAATTAAATTACTTTAACCTTTTATTTTAATTACTTAAAAAGCATGGATAAAAAACTCTTAATATCTTAATTTTGTTCTATACCTATTCTATCCTTGAAAACTTTAAAAACTTTCCAAAAAATAAAATAAAAATATCACGTATAAAGATAAGGAGGGAGATGAGAAAATGGTAACTTTGACTTCAATTAGAGATGTCAATTTCAATCAATTTACATCTCACTCAGTTTATTCGAATATGCATTATCTCTAATGGGTAAAACACAAATATAATTAGAAAGAGAACGGTTAGATGGGTCAAAAAACCAATTAATGTCCCAAGGTGCTTTTTCAATGTATGCAACCTCATGTATTGTTTTATTCAAAAGATAACAATATTATTCCAACATTGTAATTTACTATATGTATACACACACAAAGCGACGGAATAGAGCATAAATAATACTTTGGCCTTTGATGCAAAGCATGTGTTTTTTGAAATATAAAGCTTGTATTTTTTGAAGATTATGGTGACAGGATTTCATATACAATTTGTGTATATGTATATGTATATGTATATGTGTATTATTACTATACGATTACACATGCATAGCAACGAGATTTCATAGCGGAAGATAGTTATAGTGATACTTTGGTTACGCAAATGTTACACAAAACGCTTAACCAAAATCCCATTATAAATATATGACACTATAAAATCTCATTGCTATGCACGGGTAATCGTCTAGTATATATATTTAATATATGAAAAAGTTTGACACATACTAAAGAATAATAGGTCAAAATCAGTCAATTTCCAGTAGTAATGATCAATACATTTCCAGAAGAGTTAATTACACCGTTAGTCCCTAAACGCAAGCCAATTCTTTGGTTTAGTCTCAAAATCTACACTGGTAGTCCCCAACATCCTGATTTTGCTTCGCTGGTGGTTCAAAAAACTAACAGTCATTAAAAATCTTGTTAGATGCAAGGGTTTTTTCATCTTTTCGACATTTCTTGTCCAAACACCCTATAACACCGTTGGTCCCTAAACTTTTCAATGTTCGAATTTAAAAAAGTACCTTTTTATTATCCTTATTTTTTTACTTTTTAAATTCCTATCAATTTCTATCCTCATCACATAAACCATCATCGCAAGTCCTTATTTTCCGTACTCTCCATCTCAGATTAATCACACACACAATTCTTATGGATTGTTCTCTTCCACATATCATCGAGAAAATCAAAGATGAAGCAATGAAACAAGTTGATGAGGATAGGCGTCACTCGCAAGCGACTATCGACACAACTAGGATCTTTGCAAACACGAAAAAAACTAAAACAAAGATGATTGAAGCACATAAAGAATGCAAAGATATTACGCAAGAAAAACATGCTTTGATTGAGACTTTCTAAAAAAAGAAGCTTCAAAAGATTACGATGTTTCTTTTGGTTTGTTTCGCATGGTGGAAAAAATAAATAATCAAGTGGGTGATAAAAAATTTTGAATGCATAAAACCAAATAAAATAATTGTCTTTTCCTTTGCCGTAAAGAGTAGCCATAACCCTCAAACTCGGGCGTCCCCTCTCCTTCTCTTTTTAGGCAAAGAACTCACGCTCAAGAAAGGAGGGTGATCGATACAGGCACTAAATAGGCTGACTCGAGTCGCAAGTCGACAACAATATCTTTCTTTATTTACATAGTAGTATTTTTTTCAATAATGCATTATGTTACTATTATATTAAAGTGATGTATTTTTATATGTCTTGTTTCTTAAACACAATCCCAAACAACTCTTCTATTCATCTTTTACAATCCTACTAACGGGGTGTTTGTTTAAGCTTATATGTGGGCTTATGAGCTTATTTGATCTCGGCTTTTGACTTTTTTAGGACTTATGGGCTTATATAAATTTATCATATTATAATAAAACAAGTCTCAAAAAAGCCGTAAAATTGAGGCTTATGAAATATAAGCCAAAACACAAATAAGCTAGCTTAAACAAACACCCCTGAACATCAACACTGTACCACCACTAACCCCTGTTAATTATGTGGCACCAATTTTTTACACATAACAGTTTCTTTTTTCTCCTTTTCTCAAATATACCAGTTCAAAGTTTGATGGGACAATGGTGGTAGTTAGTTTGTTCTTGAGGTGGATTTGAAACTAAAGTGAAAATGTTGTTTATGGAAACAAAAATTAGAAATGGTTAAAACCCAAGGTTATAAATAGAGTGAGGCGTGGCGCGGCGAGTTTATAAAAAGATGTGGCATAAGGCGGCGTGGCGGCATGACCAAGCCTCACGCCTTTTTGAGGCCTTTGCGTGCCTTTTAGAACCATGGTTAAATCTAAAGTTGTTTAAGAAGTAGTAAGTGATAAAAGGAAAATGATTGGAAAAAGCTAATGAATGGTAAGGATGAATCAAAGGGTGCTTGATTGCTTGTGTTTCTGGTGTTGGTACCAGATTGCTTAAAATAGAAAGGGTATGAGCTCGAGCTCCAGCCCAAGACTGTCAGAGCTCAAGCTTGGCTCGTTTCGAGCCTTAAGATTTGAGCTTGAGTTTGGCTCGAGCTCGGCTCGTTTGTAATGTGCCTATAAAAAAAGTACTTTGCTTCTTGATCTTACATGTTCGAGCTCATTTATATAGAGCTCGTTTATTGTTTTGAGCTCGTTAATGAGCTTGTTGGTATACAAACAAAAAATGTACTAAACTCATTTAAGCTCGCGAGCCTAGTCGATCTTTGTATATAAAGTTCGGGCTCAGGCTCGTTTAGGCTTGGCTCGTTTAAGCTTTTTACCGGTTCGATCTCTAACTTTTCACGAGCGTCTCGGCTTGTTTTCACCCCCGTTTAATAAAGTGATGTGTAGGGGTGTAAACGAGCCGAGACAGCTCGCGAGCTATTCGAGATTGACTTGTAAACTACTCAAAATCGACACGATATAAACGAGTCGAGCTTGAGCTTGAGCTACTCGAGTATGCTTTCGAGTCGAGTTCGAGCTTGAATATACTCAGCTCGTGAGGCTCGCGAGCCCTTATCGAGCTTTAATGATATTACACTTCTACTCTTTTATATACATGTAGTTACGTTATTGTCATAAAATCGAGTCGAGTCGAGCTTATTTTTCATCGAGTTCGAGATTTAAATGTTGCAACAATCGAGCTCGAGTCGAGTTTCGAGCTCGAGTTTGAGATGACGAGCTGAGCTCGAGCTTGAAATCCAAAGCTCGAACGAGCTCGAGTTTTACTAATCGAGTCGAGTTCGAGCTTGGCAGTACTCGGCTCGACTCGGCTCGTTTACACCCCTAGTGATGTGGAACTAATAAGTCTGGGTGGTAACTGATGTGGATAGCATTTGTGTTTAGAAAAAGGCATAAGATGGCTATTTTTTTTAGGCCGAGCATTGGAAAATTCAAGGACCAACGGTGTTATAGGGTGTTTGGACAAGAAATGTCAAAAAGACGAAAAAACCCTTGAAGCTAACGAGCTTTTTAACAATTGTTAGTTTTTTGGACTCCCAACGAAGCAAAATCAGGATGTTGGGGACTACTAATGCAATTTAGGCGATTTTGGGACTAAACCCAAGAATTGGCTTGAGTTTAGGGACCTGTGGTGTAATTTGCTTTTTCCAGAATCTTTTATATCATAAACGAATTACATGATTTCGGAGTGATTTTGTAAAATCATTATTATTGAATCAAATATTAGACCAATAGGAGGGCTTGATTTTGACACATAGACGAAATCAAGCAATATGATTGGCCAATAAAAGGTCAAAATTGAATTGATTTTAGTCAAACTTTAATTTGGTGTAGAATTTGGTTGAGGAAAAAAACATATAAAAATATAGGTGTCAAATTTATGAAAAAAAATGGTAATTAATAAAACTTTAGTTGTTGATTTTAAATATATTATATAGAATTAAGTGTAAAATTATAGCCTTTCAAAAAAAAGTAAAATTATAAGTTTTCATGTTTTTTTAATAACTTTAGATAATAAACAAATAACCCCCCTTACAATTTATGCCCCTAAACTTTATAATATGAACTTTGTTTACAATTACATGAGTATTAGTGTTAGTTTGAGACTTTCATCTATCAAAATTACAAAATTTTATAAATATACGAATTAGTTTTAATATACGTTAAATATTTTTAGAATAAATGTTAGATTTAAACTTTCATCTATTAAAATATGTTTTTTTTACTATGTATGTTAAATTAGGACTCATGTTATCCTTTTTAAAATTTTAATCTATGCGTACATGGGTTAATATCAAATACGGCTAAATTATTATTAACGGTAATATACATATCAAATGTAATCACAAATTTATGTGATATGAAAATAAATATACATGATTGTACTTATANAATTTTATAAATATACGAATTAGTTTTAATATACGTTAAATATTTTTAGAATAAATGTTAGTTTTAAATTAAACTTTCATATATTAAAATATATTTTTTACTATGTATGTTAAATTAGGACTCATGTTATCCTTTTTAAAATTTTAATCTATGCGTACACGGGTTTAATATCAAATACGGCTAAATTATTATTAACGGTAATATACATATCAAATGGTAAGCACAAATTTATGTGATATGAAAATAAATATACATGATTGGACTTATAAAAATGATTCATGTAATTATTATTTAAAGTTTATATATGGATATCCGGAAAAACAATTTTAAAAAACTTCACGGAATATATTTTAACTTCATCAACGCTTATTATGAGCTACTAAACTCGCATATTTTGTACAACATAATATCAATAGTTAAAGTTAAACAACAATATCAACCTCAACCTCAACATTTATGTCAACTAAACAAAGTTAAATCTTTCATCCCATAAAATTTTTTACAGAATGTTTTTTTGGTAAAAGGGATTTTTAACCCTGGTAAAATGCATTACACCAAAAACATTGAAGTATAAATGATGAGGGTGACTTCCCTCATCTCATCCCTTAGGACACTTACAGACTCTAATATAAGAATGACAAACCATTCTTATAATAGATATTAATACATAATGAAAAACGCATGCATATTTATTAGTTGGACTTATATCACAATTTTTACGGGTAAATTCTTATATGTCTATATAGTAAACTAAAATGTTAAAAATAAATTTGATTTATGTGTAAATCTCGTGCGTGCGCGGGACTTATAACTAGTGTTATATTAAAGTAATGACAAAAACTAATTTTGTGGTGGACATATTTCGGCACGAAGGTAGGTAGTGAAGACGGCTTTCGGGTTAGGTAGACATGTAATAAATGGATTAGCAGAGTACGTACATGTCGACATGGCTTACATGTTCACGCTATTTATACACCTCTCCATAACGTTTTGCAATAACAAATAATGGTGTCACACATAAAGAAATTTGAGACGGAGGATGACGTGGCCGTTGCTCTTGCTAAGTACATCTGCCATCTTTCTGCTAAGTTCATTGCCATGCATGGTTCGTTCTCAGTCGTGCTCTCTGGTGGTACTTTAATCGATACTATGAGGTAACTATAACATATGTACCATTTTATTGAATACTAATCGTGAATTATGTTTTGTTTTCTTAATGTGAGTATAATATTTGACAGGAAGTTAACGGAGTCTCCTTATGTTGATTCAATACATTGGTCGAAATGGTTGATATTCTTCCTTGATGAACGCGTTGTTCCTTTGGATGATTCAGATTCTAATTACAAGCTTGCTTATGATGGATTTCTCAAGAAGGTATAATACATGTCACGCCCGAAATAAAGCTCTAAATTATCACAAGTCCATAATTCTATGAGTCTATACTAGTAAGGTGCAGAATACTTGGATGGTGACTTTGTGATTAGAGTTAGTATTGAAAGAAATACACAACTCAGTGTTGTTTGGGTTAGTTTGTTTGAAGAGTTTATTGGCTTATTACATTTTGACATGAAATGACAAAAGAACACTAAAACATTGTTTGGATTAGCTTTTTGGAATAACTTATCATTTTCTTACAAGGAAAGAAAACAAATAAGCTGAAGGTATAATTTCAAATAAGGTTACCCGAAACCCCCTAATCTAATAGGGGGCCTGAAATCTGCAAAAAAGCTATATGGTTCATCTTTTGTTAGGAGCGTTTGTCATTGGCACACGTAAAAGATTTTGAGTCTAAGTAGCAAGGAATTAAACTACTCATATAATTGTGAAGTTAACTATACATGAATGGCTTTGATTATGTGATTACTATTATGCATAAAAACGCATACCCAAACACCCCTTCTAGCTATTTTTACACGCTTTTTATAACAAACTGTTGTTTAATTGGGATTCATATATGGTGTTAACTAGGTACCCATACCCGAGTGTAACATCTATCCCATCAAGGAAGGATTATCACCTGAGGAAACAGCAGATGAATATGAGCATCGTCTTAAACATTTGGTAGCAAACAAGACACTGAGAACATCACATGCAACAGGGTTTGCTAAATTTGACTTAATGTTAGTCGGAATGGGTCCAGAGGGGCACGTTGCATCCCTCTTCTGCTGGCATTTTCAGCGGTTTGAGAAGCAAAAATGGGTGACTTTCATAACGGATTCGCCCAAACCACCTCCTCAAAGAATCACTTTCACGTTCCCTTTGATCAATTCAGCATCTGAGATTGCAATGGTGGTGACAGGAGAAGATGCAGCTGATGCAGTTAAAGTGGCTTTGGGAAAACATGCAAATGATCATTACCCTTTGCCTGTGCAAAAGGTTTCACCTGAAGGAACTCTCACGTGGTTCTTGGATAACAAGGCCGCCCCGTGGAATTTGGGGGCCCTGTGCGTAATTCTATAATAGGGCCCTTAAACTCTGAAAATTGGGGCACTCGTGAAACTTAGCAAATACTAATTTCATTAAGCGTTGCTTTTTGATATCGGTCAAATAACAACTTGTTCTTATTCTACTCTAAATGCTAGTTTTCTTTCTTTCTTTTTTTTGGTTGTAACCATAGAGCTTTTAAAGCGTTTTACAACAATCCAAAAAGTCCAAATTATTACAACATATTTATGAAGTAAGTTGCCTTGCAATTAATATTTTTGAAAATTTTATGTAGCTAAAATTACGTATTTCAAGCTAAAATAAATGTGTTTTATATGGGATTGGTTTGCCACAAATCTAAATAAGAATTGGGGCTAAAATGATAAATTGCAAAGATGAGGGTTGAGTTAAAACCTATGAAAATAATAGAAAAAGAATAAAATAAAAAATTGAGGTCTACAAACACCTCTTTACATTTTTTGAGGTTATCTTCTCCGACAAAAACCCTGTACCAGTTTACTCCATTAGAACGCATGTTAAAACATTTTCTCCTTTGTTGAAAAAGAAAATCTCATATTCTCCATTCAAAATCATCTATTAACAAGATTAAATACTCCTATAGTGATTTTATACTTACACTGATGTTTTAAAATTGGAGGCCCCTAAAAAATTAGGGCCTGTGCCGTTGCACATCTCGCACATGCTCAAATCCGGGCCTGTTGGATAAGGAAACTACTTCGGAGTTATGCTAAACTACTAATTAAAAATGAATTTGTGAACTCTATTTATATGTTAATAAGGCATGTACTCTTGTTACATGCCATACTTTTCTGACTGTATTATTTTGCAAATTAGTTCAAAATTCAAAAATCATGTTGTAGTCCGCTTCGAAATCAACCTAATGTATCAGTAACTTTTTCAAAACATATTCGATATCATCATTTACCATTTATATTAATCCATGATTATTGAAAAAATACTCACATAAAAAATGGTAACAGATCTAGCAGTGCTAAAATGTTGATACAATAAGCATGGTGCAGATCTAGATATAAACCAATGCTAAAATGTCTCATACCACAAGACAGAAAATATATATAAAGATTAATGTTATAACCTAGTAAGTGAAATTTCCATCAGAATGGTCTCTAAGCACAAATATAGTTTTTTTTTTTTTTTTTTTCCTTCTTCCTTCCTTAATTTACACAGAATTTGTTTGACTTTTTCAAGTCAAAAGTTTAAATTATGTGATACTTTTATTATTATTATTATTATTATTATTATTATTATTATTATTATTGGTGATATTCACTTCATTTCCTTGTTTTACGTCTTGGTTCACGCGACCACCAAACCATTACACGTGCTAGTTGGCTGCCGTTTCAAGGAGGACACATGGTGGTTAGGCGACCACCGATGGTCCTTCTTCATATTAGCTCCTCAAGGTAATCTTACATGGTTCTTGGAAAAAGAAGCTACTTCACAACTTAATTAAACTACCTTTGAGTAAAAACCGAAACAGATACAAAATAATGTTATATCCTGCTATTGAATCCTTATACTATTTAGTTTTTGAAAAATTTTCCAGACGATAATAGGAGGATAATAAGTTGTTTACCCTCTTAAGTTGTATAGGAACAATTTCATAACCTTTTGTTACTTCCTTTCGGCATGTGTAGTCTTTCAACATATCTAATAATGATCAATGTTTATTTAGCTTTATGTTAGTTATGATGTGATATTTATGGGTTCCTTACAAACTCGAAACATTTTAATCATTAGATTGTGATTTATCAAGCAGTAACACATGTTTTAGAGCTGAATTAAGCTTGAAATGTCAATACAGTTTTAAAACGGGATTAAGCTGCAGAATAGCAACGAACGTTTTCAAATGTATCGATTTGGTACGTGTACTTTTTTTAAGTTGTAGAATAGCAATGTACTTTCATAAGTGTTTCAGTTTGGTACATGTACTTTTTTTAAGTTGTAGAATAGCAATGTATTGTCATAAGTGTTTCAATTTGGTACGTGTACTTTTTTTTTAAAGTTGTAGAATAGCAATATACTTTCCAAACGTGTTCCAATTTGGTACGTGCGATTTCCATAAGTGTTCCAGTTTGGTACGTCATCGGACGTACCAAATTGGAACACTTATGAAAATTACATTGCTATTCTACAGCTTAAAAAAGCACACGTACCAAAATGAGACACTTTGAATAATACATTGCTATTTTACAACTTAAAAAAAATATACGTACCAAAACAAGACATTTTGAAAAGTTTATTGATATTCTACAACTTAATCCCTTTTAAAACATGACAACATGACGATTACACATTTTTGTAACGGTTTCTTTTTTTATAAATATGGTATGCATGACAACCGAGTTTCAACTTCAAAACTTAAATGAAAATGATTTTCAAAATCTGGGTTTTTAATCGAACCGGTCGAGTCACGGTCACCGGGTCAACCGGTTCGACCGTCAGGTCAACCGGTTCGACCGTCAAGTCAACCCGGTTTTTCATTTATTATTTTTTATTTTTTGACCGGTTCGATCGGCGGGTCAACCCGGGTTTTATAAAAAAGTTTTGAAAAAAAACAAAATCCGGTCGGGTTTTAAGACCCGGGTTAACCCGGGTCACTCAAAATCCGGCGAGTCTAAATGGTTAACCCGGTTTTAGAAACCCGGGGTTTTTTACCCGTTTTTGTGGCCGGGTACTGATCCGACCCGGTTGAACCGGCAGGGTTGACCCGGGTTTCAAAACATTGACAAATTTTCTAGTGACTCGTTGTCTCGTTCAGTCGCAATGCTAATTGTCTTATTTAACCTAGCATACTCGATCATGGTTGGTATTTGGTCCTTAACGATACAGTAATAGTAGAAGTTAGGCCTCATCAAACGACTGTCAAAAACTTTAACAAATTCAAATATATGATTTCTCAATTATACAACGAGAATAGCTTGACTACAATTTTTGTAGCCAATTTGTTATAATCCCTCATAAAAAATACACAAGCAATGAATTAGGGACCCACAAAAGAATTAAACATGGTTAGAAATTGATCACTATAAAATGGCCATTGAAAAAATTTAAAGTCACATCAACTATAACTACAGATTTATTTTTTACTAAATAATATTATAATTTTGAATTGTATCATATATATATGGGGATAGCTTAGCAACAATTTTGATTATGTTCTTGTTAGGTCTAATTAGAATTCAATAACTTCACTCATTTGAACAGTACCTGAATTGAACCTCCTGCGGATAAAAAAAGGATGAAGTCAATAAAAAAGAGATGTTAATGAATCAAAGGTCCAACTGATCGCCGCGTCTGTAACATTATTCTACTTTATGGATCTATTCAATTTGAATTCAATTTTCATGACTTCGTCTGTAACATTATTCTACTTTATGGATCTATTCAATTTGAATTCAATTTTCATGACTTTCTCGAGATTGAATTCCAATCTCAGGGATTCGCTACTAATGCTCTTTCTATCCTACTCCTTGCCAATTTCTTAAGCTTTCATCTTAATAAATTATGAGTTGAGAGCGCCTTTTCTCTTACAGATAAAAGAAATGGATTTTTTCCAGCTAGCTTGATGGGAAGGAAAGAGCGCTCAAGAATCCAACTAGAAAAGAAAGAAGGAATCCTTCCTTTTTCCATAGCCCTTCCGGCGAGTAGAGATCGGAGGCCTATTCCTCTAGGGAGTTGGTTCTTATCCGTTCGCCTTCTCTTTTAGGCAAAGAAAGCTCACGCTCAAAAAAGGTTTGTAGCCAATTAGCTACAATGCTTCACAAAAAATACACAAACTATGAATTAGGGACCCACAGAAATGAATCAGGGACTAATAAAAAGAATCAGGGACCCACATTTATAGTTTATTGTAGCTAATATATTCTCTTATTAATTTATAGTTTTGTTGGACTAATATATGCACTGAGATTCTAAAAAAATCGTTATCTTATTATTTTATTGATTGGTGTCTAAATTTGTACTGGTCCCAAATTAGGACTAGACAAATTATTAATTTTATCGAGGTTATTAATTTATCGAATATTAATTTATAAAGTTTTTCCCAATATAGTTAGCTTAACTTTTTTATTACTTAGAAATTCAACATTTTTTTATAGAGCTGCTAAAGCCTTTTACAATATCTTCTTACTAATCCTACACAAACAATAATATTATATATTTTTTCTTCATTTATTCTCTCTGCATCCAAACCGTCAGTTCTAAAACTTGTCAAGATCCGATGAGTAAAAGTATTTGCAGAAGCATGAAGTAGGAAGATATATCATTTTCTTTTTTATAACTATGCCAACGGTTACAATTATTATTATTATTATTATTTTTTATCATTGGTAGATCTCATATTTTTAGGGCCCGTTTGGTTTGTAGATGGGTTTAGATTAGGAGTTGGGGTTGATGAAAAAGTTGTAGATTTTGATTTGGATTTTGATTTGATGTAGGAAAGAGAAAATATATTATAAAAAGATAAATTATTATTTTATAAATTTATATATAATTTTTTTATTAAATTAATTATATTTAAATGTAGTGAGAAGAGAGAGATAGAGAGAAAAAAATGAAGGGTCCCACTCTTGTCATAAAACCCTTCACTCCCCCTATCTTTCCTACATCCCCAAATATTTATCCTACAAATCCAAACCCAAGTTCTTTAAACACAACCAAACATATCTTTTGCATTAATTAAATCCTAAACCCACCAAAATCCCACGTACCAAACGGGCCCTTAATACTCTTATTAATTGTGGTTGGTCCCGAGTCCCAACCATGAATCTGGACAAATAAGTTCGTGTATTATATTCAACATAAGAGAAAAGTTTGATACACGCTAAATAATAATCAAAACTAGACATATTTCGGCAAAGATTATTCTATATACATTATATAAAAACAACAAGCATACCAACTTTTAGGCACATGTATGATCTTTCAAACTCTATGTTTGTCGCAATGCGCTGAGTTGGAGTTGAGGCTTGACCTTATATATTATGAGCCGAAAGCTAAAGTTTATATTTTTATAAACTTATTTGGTGAATTAGTTGGAGTTAAAACTTATTAATTAAAATTGCATTAAAATACATTAAATCAAATTCACATATATTTCCAACTTTTGCATGATAATCTATTATATTTTAGAATATATTTAAGTAATTTGACTAGCTATAAGTCTCCGTAAGCTTTTTTCTATTGGCTTGGGCTTACAGAGATTTATTGTTTATAAAAGTTTTCATAAATCTGTATGACAAACAAAACTTATTTTAAAAGCTCAAACATTTATAAGCTCTCAAACCCTTTGCCTAAAACTTCCTTAAAAGGCAAAACTTACCCTTAAAAAATCAAAACATGATACAATGAAACACCAAAAACAATTTTGTCTTTTGCTAAGTTTCATTACATTTTTTTTGCTCACTTTAGGCAAATCAAAACAACTAGCTCCATCTAAACCCATAATGACGTCACCAAAGCTTAACAAGCTCGAATCTGAGGAACACGTGGCAGATGCTCTTGCTGCCTACGTGGCTGATCTGTCATCTAAATCCATTGCTGATCATGGGTCTTTCTCTGTTGTGTTATCTGGTGGTAGTTTGATTGATACTATGAGGTACGTATGACAAAAAATTAAAAACATGTTTTTTTAATGTTTTTTCATGAAGTTTTAAAGTCTATATAAATGATAAACATGATCACGTGGAAATTTTAATAGAGAAATGCCATATGACTGACACCACTTATTTCTTATCTTAAAATGTGCGACAAAAAAAACTCACGGTTTGCTTAGCGGCAAAAGGACGACTTGTGAATATCAGGACTCAATTTCAATTCCTACCAGTTAGTGGCCACGTCAACTTCCTGAAAAGGAAGGGCTTTACCCGGTTTGAGTTTTTGTGGCGGTGCCACAGGAGCGTAGCTAAAAAGACTGTAGTGTAAATTTTTTAGAATATCTAACTATTTTTGTAATTTGCCCTGAACCAATTTGTAGTGCAGTTTCTAAAAATTATCAAAGTTTGCCTCGTTGATCACAACTTTCTGGCCCACCCCTGGTGGCGGGTTCAAACCCCGTGATTACTGATTAGTTGGCCAAAATGTCGGAAACCATGGTTACCCAGAAAACTGTGTGACAATAACTTATTGTTAGCACACGCGCGCGGTGTGTTATAGGTAGGTGATAGGCCATTTTTGGTACCTATCATACCGCGTTATAGGTGCACTCGCCATGTGCATAACGATGTTATTGGTAGTTTTTTTAGTGTAAAAGTGGAGTAAGTGAGGGTTTTTTTTTGGTGATGTGTTATTGGATTGTTATCGGGAGGATGTTTTCAGGTTTTGTTTATAGGAATGTTATAAGGTGAAATCTGACGTGGCAGACGTATAACTCGCCCTATAACACGCGCACTGCACCTAGTGCTCTTATGTGAAAAAGTGAGCTCATTTTGCTACAAGTAACAAAATGTTCACACGTATTTTTAGAAATAAAGTTATGTATGTTTTTAGTCATCTAAAACATACTGCTATTATGATTAATTCGTCTAGATGTAACAAATTTTGATGATATGTGAGTTAAGCGTCTACTTGTTTAAGCTTATTTTAGGCTCATGGTGTTATTCGACTTGGCTTATATTAGACAAGCCTAGTTTGTTCGGCTCATTTTCCAATTTATAGGCTTATTTCTGTATCTTTAAATGATAAACTCATAAGTCAGAAAGTAAGACTGAAAAAAATGGCTTATAAAAAATAAAGGAGTCTTGTGTTAGTTTATTTGATGGTTTTTATGAGCTTATTGAAAATTTGAAAAGCCAATAAGCTTACTTTTAATGCTTACGAGCTTATCATCTTTTGCTTACAGCTTAGTTAAGTTGATAAGTTCAAGTTAATAAGCTCATAAGATGTAGAAAAATGAGCTTATCGGCTTTTGAAGATTTCCATAAACTCATAAGCCAATTAAAAAGCTTACACAAACACCCCTTCAGGGTATTTTGGTAACTATACGGGTCACCAAGTTTTACCATACTGAGATGTAACTTGAAGTATGCTGATCATTTGATAACTAAAAAAGTAGGTTTTATCTTCTAGGACAACAAAGTGATCGTGTTTATCATTATTAGACGTCAGCCTTAATGAAATGACATGTGTTTTTGGTTGATGGATTTTGAGGTTTGATATTTTGACAGAAAGTTGGTGCAGCCTCCTTATGTCGGTAAGATTGATTGGAAGAATTGGTTGATATTTTGGCTGGATGAAAGAGTTGTTCCGCTAGATCATCCCGATTCTAATTATAAACTTGCTAATGATGGATTTCTCAGTAAGGTGATTTTTTATTGTTTTATGCTGGCCATAAGTTATATATGTTTGTATATTAGTACTTCTTTTTGGTTTGTCCTAATCAGTGTTTATAGAGGGTGTTTGGGATAATGGGATTGCTTATTTGACTAATTTTAATAAATTAGCATCTTGAAGTGTTTGGCAAAAAAATTGCTTATGGGCTTATTTGACACTGAATTAAACACTTAAAAACAATCATGTTGGTACTTGCTTTAAATAAGTCGATTCCATTAATTTAGCACTTTAAAATTAGCTATACCAAGTATCCTTATTGGTAATGTTTTTCCAGAATAGAAAAAAGGACTTATAATAATACAAAAATGATAGATGAGCCTAATAAATAGGCCTAACCGTGGACCTACCGCATTAATAACTTGTACATTTGATAAATGTACAAGTTATTAATGCGGTAGGTCCACGGTTAGGCCTATTTATTAGGTCCATGTATCACATCTCATAATAATATTCTTTATCTAAAAACTCAAAATGACTTATTACATTTTGGCCACGTGATAAGCTGATAAGTTGCTCAAGTAAAAGCTAATCCAAACACCCCTCTTGGTAGGGGTGGGCAAAAAACGGATCCTAAACTGTTTTGATAAACGGGCGTTCCAGTGTTTGGATCATGGCACGTTTGGTTTGGTTCTATGCTGAACCATGGAATACCTAAAACTTAGAAACCTAGCCTTTCACAGACGGAGCTACTTCGTTTGGTGTCGTTTCAGTTTTAGGCAAAAAGAAGTAAGGAAACCAAACAGTTTGAACTAAGAATGCTTCATATTCAATCCACAAGTTTGAATCCCAAACACCCTTAGAGTTGGAATCGAATCAACTTTACAGCTAACAATGGTTTGATTATAACCCTAAACATATCCACCTTCCTCTTTTGGCTAATTAAGCAAAATGATGAGCTATTTTCAAGATTCGGCTACTTTTTTCAAAATTTTGAACTGATTATAGTTGAAGTTGAATCCTGAGGCATGACTGGATTCCCCAAGTTTAAGTCATCTGTAATTGCCATAAAACTAGCTGCAAGTTTCTTAGAGATAAGAAAATATGATTACGAACTCAAGATATTACTTAATTTACTTGTTAGTTTTTATGATAAAAAGCTGTGACAGTATTATGTATTGCGGTCTACACACTTATACACAGTTTTGAGGGTGTTTGGTATTGTTTAACCAACTTTTTTATCTTATTATCTAAGGGTGAAATGAGCAATTTGGAATAATACGCCAAACTGTTTATCTTATTATTTCAAAAAGCATAAGCAGTTCTAATAAGCGATCCCAAACATCCCCATCTAATGAGATGTCACTTTACGTTTTCCTTTTTGTGGTAGTTATCTTTACACCGTCTGCATATGTTTCGTTTCTCATTATTCTGAAATGATTTTAGGTGCCAATACCCAAGGCTAATATCTATCCGATCAAGGAAAATTTATCACCCGAAAAAGCAGCAGAGGAGTATGAGGAGCGACTTAAACAACTAGTAGCAAACAAGAAACTAAAAACTTCAGCAATCACAGGGATGGCTAAATTCGATTTAATGCTACTAGGAATGGGTCCAGACGGGCACGTTGCATCTCTCTTCTGCTGGCATTTTCAACGCTTTGAGAAGAAGAAATGGGTGACTTTCATCACAGATTCACCCAAACCACCACCTCCTAGGATCACGTTCACATTCCCTCTGATCAATTCGGCGTCTGAGATTGCTATGGTCGTGACAGGAGAAGATGCAGCCGATGCGGTCAAGGTGACATTGGGTGAACATGCTGATTATGGTTACCCTTTACCTGTGCAAAAGGTTAAACCGGAAGGTGGGTATACTTGGTTCTTGGATAAAGAGGCTACTTCATTGCTCAAGTGAACAAATAGGCATACGCATATGCTATCTTTTTTACGTTAATAAGGCATGATGCATCACGCTACAGCCTTTGTTGTTGTTTGCTTTAGTGTATGTAACATTATTAGGTCACAACTTTTACGCTTTTCTTGGTTTAATAAAACTGCTTGCGTTTCGAGATTAGATTTGAAACTATCAACTATGAATTGATGGTTAACCAATCCCTGAGGTTGCAAAATGGGTGAGTTTGTATAGGTGTTTAAAATGGATAGTATTGTTATAGACTATTGGGTCAAAACAGGTTGGGAACATATTTTCTTGTCTATTCGAAAATTAAATACAGTAACTAATAATGTATGAATATTGGTTACAAAGAATTTTAATTTTTTTTTTTTTAATAATTATTATTATTTAATCATCAAATAGTAATCAAGTTTGAGATCTGTTCAAATTTAATCACTCTAACTTTATTTTGATTATAAAAACCACTCAAAGTTTTGATAGTGTTTCATTCTTGTGTAACTTTTATGTTAGAGTGACCTGAACGGAGCACTTTTTCTTGGTTATTTATCTATTTTTTTTGAACGGCGGGTTAGTTGTTTGATGTTAGTTGTTAGTTGTTGGCTCGAGTTAGTGTCGCATCCTCGGGCAGAGATACCAACCGCGAGCCTCTCCTTAGGGGATAACCCCACTCCTATTCCCGATTCGCCTGATATCATTAGAGCTTGTGGTTCCCAAGTGAGGATTTCCCGGTCGGTCACCCAAACCGGTATGGGTGTTATTATGTTGTGATTATTGTTTATGTTTAGTCGTGCATTAACGGGTTGTACATAAAGTGAGTTGGAAGTAGTTAAATTCATGGGTGGGTGTTTAAAATTAATGTACATATGATTTGAAGACCCGTAGTAAATCGCAATGCAGGGGAAAATTTCAACTCGTTAAATAAACATAGTTGATCTTTGTGAATCGTCAACCATTCTATCTGCAATGAAATACGTATTTCCACAATGCATGTTTCTAAATAAAATTGGATATTTTTAAAGTGTGATAAATGACATTACATTTTTAATCAGCTTATCGCAGCTCATCCCAGAGTCATTGCATGTAGAGAAGGTATCCATGATACTGATCTGAAAACCCGAGCGGCATTTTATGTGATCATAGGATCCAATATACGCGTTCGAGTGACGTCTGTCAGTGCATTCAAAGTGTACATCATTTCACTCTAACCAAATACATTGTAGAATTTTTGACAAATAGGTTGAGTAATTGATAACATCTAATGTCACATTCAATGCGAGATCTTAAAACATTAGCCTTGAAGACATACAAACAATTCGCTGGCTTGTACCCTTTGAATTAATATGTCACAGTTATAGAAAAAGCTATATAACTAGATGAAGAGTGCCCACAAAACCTTCACCTGCGGGGTTTATACCATATCGTACATTTGTACCGTCAAGTATTGTTAAGCGGCCTTATACCAGAAGTCCAGTAGTCTTTCAACTTGATATCTAGACTAAATGGGAACCAGTCACGCATCATAACTAGATGGTTCTTGACTTTTGAATCACCAGATGCATCAAGAATCATTCATTCGTATACGACTAAAAACGACTTACATCCACATAAGGTGTCAACCCCACAAAAAGAAAGGGGACAAATATGAGAAAAAGAAGGCAAAAATGAAGGGAGGTGAAAGAATCAAGTTCTAAATGAGCCAATTGTCCTTGAATGAAAGGTCTAGCTATCACCGAAAGTTACTTTGGTGTCGCTTCAATATGATGAGCAAGTGAGCCACTTATATACCATCCATTTTTCTTCATCGCTACACACATCAAACATCGCATCAGTTGATGAACGTGACAAGGAAATAAATACAAAATAAAACTTATATTTGATAACAAAATGATGAATCAGTCATATTTGGTAATGACGCTTGGATATATAAGAGATCCTAAAGAAAGTTATGTACGTCTGGTTTTTATACCAAAAATATAAACCTTAAACACGATTTTCTGAGAAAAATTTACCAGGAAAACCATAAGGACCGCAAGGTGGTATGATATTATTATCTATTCTTAAAGAAACAACGAGGGATCTTGCATTAAGAGAGGTCAAAAAGATCAAATTAAGTCGTCAAGCATGTGTTTGGAGCAGTAGAATGCATAAGGTAAAGAGCCCAAAACAAATTCTTTCCATCCATTTATGTCCCTACATGACAAAAGAAAAGGCACAAGATACATTAAAACTACCTGTAAAAGACTTGGAATTCGGGACCTATCATTTGTCAATCATTCGATGTCACCCTGAGCAACTAAACTCAACTAAACATAATGGATCCGGAAATATGATGTCAAACATCTCACCAAACTTCTTTAGACTTTACAAACAATTGAAACAAGGCTAGGTAAAAGATTGAAAGGGATGTTGGACACTTAGACGTATGGGTTAAAAGCTAGTGTGATACTATAAAGCAAAATCAAATAGTCAGTTGCAAAACATGGTGACGAAGATAACATCTGAATGTACTACAACTTGAAGTTGTGATCATTTCTTTTGGTCATGTTAAGTGCTAAACGAAAAAGAATATATATGAACATAATAAATAGATAAGGATATATAAGTGGTATAGAGACTTGAAATTGTTGTGACTAGTAGCAAGTGTTTCTTTAACTCTTTAAGTAGAAACAGGAACATTATACATTAATCAAATTATCACTTTCAAAACGCACCCGTAAAACAAAAGAATAAGTAAGAATCTTTCTTTTTACCCACATTGTGAAAATGTCAAGATTTCTTTCTTTACCTTTCTTCTCTTTATCCACCTTTAATCATTGAAAATCTTCAAGGGTCTTTAAATACTACCCATATAATGCTTTTCGCATAATGAAAGAGCTATATCAAACCAAACAAAAAGAGTGCGCAAAACTTTATAAAATAAATGGAGAGTTTAAAGATTGACATTGAAGATCAAACAGTACAAAAAGACACGTACAAAATAGCTTATTTGATCCATTTCTTACTTGGTGCAGGAAATTTGCTTCCATGGAATGCATTAATCACAGCCATCGACTATTTTGGCTATCTTTACCCTGAGAAACACGTGGAAAAGGTGTTTTCAGTAGCTTACATGAGTTCTTCGTTACTAGTTTTACTTGTGATGATAAAATGGAGCAATTTAAGTAGAAAAGTTAGCTTTAGAGGGAGGATGAACATTGGATTTACTATGTTTCTTATTTCTCTTATGCTAACTCCTACAATTGGTGCCAGCAGATTTTATGTTATGGTTGCATCAGTTGTTATATGTGGTTTAGCCGATGGGTTGATTGGTGGGAGCCTAATAGGGTCTGCAGGGAAGTTGCCCAGAGAGTACATGCAAGCCATATTTGCTGGAACTGCTTCATCAGGTTTGTTTTGTTACCATGCAAATTTGTACAAATGACAGTCGGTACGCTGATGGGTTGTAACAACTCAGAGTGTAGCCTAGCATCAGAGGTAAGTTCCAAATGAGTGGGATGGTATGGGTCGAAGTAATCATATTGAATGTTCAATCATTTAAAAAAANTTAAAGATTGACATTGAAGATCAAACAGTACAAAAAGACACGTACAAAATAGCTTATTTGATCCATTTCTTACTTGGTGCAGGAAATTTGCTTCCATGGAATGCATTAATCACAGCCATCGACTATTTTGGCTATCTTTACCCTGAGAAACACGTGGAAAAGGTGTTTTCAGTAGCTTACATGAGTTCTTCGTTACTAGTTTTACTTGTGATGATAAAATGGAGCAATTTAAGTAGAAAAGTTAGCTTTAGAGGGAGGATGAACATTGGATTTACTATGTTTCTTATTTCTCTTATGCTAACTCCTACAATTGGTGCCAGCAGATTTTATGTTATGGTTGCATCAGTTGTTATATGTGGTTTAGCCGATGGGTTGATTGGTGGGAGCCTAATAGGGTCTGCAGGGAAGTTGCCCAGAGAGTACATGCAAGCCATATTTGCTGGAACTGCTTCATCAGGTTTGTTTTGTTACCATGCAAATTTGTACAAATGACAGTCGGTACGCTGATGGGTTGTAACAACTCAGAGTGTAGCCTAGCATCAGAGGTAAGTTCCAAATGAGTGGGATGGTATGGGTCGAAGTAATCATATTGAATGTTCAATCATTTAAAAAAAAAGAAAAAAAAATCTATATAATTACAAAAATTATGTTATTTCTTTAATAATATTGATTTTAGATATTTAAGGAGATTTTGTGCGGAATATTTATACCTTGGGCGAGTTTTGATCAGTGTGACCTCTCCAACTAAGAACTAACCCATGTATCATGTTTCCTTGTATACTAATTTTTAAAATTTTCTTGTATGATAGAGATAACATCTACGTGAAATGACCCATTCAGAAAGAATGGGTCACCTCTAGGTGAATTATGACCTTCAATTCAAAATATTGTCACCTCTAGGTGAATTACACCAAACCCGACCAATATGAGAACATGATAATTTGACCATTATAATTATGACGTTCAATTCAATATTTGAAAGATCAAAATTCACTAAACAAAACCTAACTTAATGTTCAGGGCAAACTTACAAACTTAAAGAAAGTTTTATTTTTAGATTCTAACTTTTGGCTCATGCATTAAGTAGTCGAAATCCACATCTTATTCCTCTACTACCAAATACATACAATCAGGGGTACCTTCATTATTTCAGCTATTATGGCCAGATTGGTCCAAATTAATCCGAATATTGGGTAGCCAAGAGGAAACCTCCTGAACAGTTCAGTAACTTCTACCGACATTTTCCCCTAATTACTAACTAAGATCTTTTATTTCTCAGGGATATTGGTTTCGCTCTTGCGAATTATAACAAAAGCATCACTCCCACATACTCCACAAGGCTTAAGAACAAGCGCACACTTCTACTTCATAGTCAGCACAGCTATTTTAATGGTGTGCATAGTTTGTTGTAATTTATTACACAAGTTGCCAGTCATGGAACAGCATTACAAACAACTCCAACATGAACATCCAACTTCAACTGCTAAATTATGGGACGTAGCAAAAATGATCCAGTGGCCAGCACTTGGGGTGTTTATTATATATACTGTCACGCTATCAATTTTTCCAGGATTTTTAGCTGAAAATATCAAGTCCAAAGTACTTAAAGATTGGTACCCAATTGTGTTAATAACCACATATAACATAGCGGACTTTATTGGAAAATGTTTTACAGCGATGTATATGGTAAAGAGTGTTAATAAGGCTACTTGGGGTTGTGTGGCAAGGCTACTGTTTTATCCTCTATTTACAGCTTGTCTTCATGGGCCTAAATGGTTTAGAAGTGAAGAGTTTGTGGTATTACTGACCTTCATGTTGGGTTTCACGAATGGGTATCTGACTAGTGTCATCATGATTCTTGCTCCTAAATCGGTGCCACCTTTGGAAGCGGAAACGGCTGCCATTGTGATGGCTTTGTTCTTAGGGATCGGGTTGGTTTCTGGCTCGGTTCTTGGATGGTTTTGGATCATTTAGTTTTGTTGAATGTAATGCATATTTCAATGTATTTAAACCATTCTGTCAGTATCATGATCTGAAATCCTACGCACCCCTAGTGTATTCAACACAACCTGAAGCGTAATTAGTAGAGGTGGCAATTTCGATCCATTAATGTGTAGTTGGTTTTATTTGGGTTAAGCTTAAGAATTAACTAAGAGGGAAGGGGTCAAACGGGTAGATAAGCATTCAAGTGTATTCACATGTATAAAACCTCCTGAATCGCTTTCTATAATAAAAGATGAATTTTATTGTATGGATCATGGATGTAGTTTCAATGCATATTTAACACATAATTATTTGTAGTATTAGAAAAGTGTGTAGGTCGTCCTGAATAGAGCATTCGACCAGTTTTACCTCAACCAAAAAATTACCCATTTTGACCCAACTACGTTTTGACTAGTTAACCAACGCGAGTGACGCACCCACTTTGCCACCTCTAAAAATCAGCAACTTAAAGCTCAAACTTACGGTAAACAAACTAGACATGAATTTTACTAGGCAATAATCACTTAAGAACACAAATCCAAACACCCCGTCCTCATGTCAAACAACCAATGAGTATAAATGTCATAACATCAAACTTTTAGAAAGTATAATCGTCGATTTCACACCTTTAAACAAAACAAATCTTAATCTTATTAGAATAATACCACAATAATATAACAAAAATATTAGTAGACCATTCAATGTTTTGCTAGATTATTAGTAGGCACATAAAAGAGCATGGAACTTAGAGGTTATACCTTTGGCCTAAATAGTTTAGAAGTGAGAGTTCGTGATGTTGCTAACCTTGATGGGGTTCACCAATGAGCATCAGACCAATCTCATCACGATTTTTGCTCCTAAATCAGTGCCACCTTTTGAAGTTGAAATGGCTGCAGCTGTGATCGTTTTGTTGCTAATCATCGGGATCATTTCTGGCCTGGTTCTGGATCAAATAGTTTCCAAAATATGCCTCATTAATTGGCCTGCCTAGTATCATCAACACCACATAAAAGAAAATAACTTAAACCGCAAACTTAGACCCATTAATTACAAATGGGTTGATTTGGGCTATGTTTTATCTCTACCTGGCCAAACAGATAAAAAAGCTTTTACGGAAACGAGTCAAAGGACAACCAAGGTGCTTTTTACATGCTTAAACCCTCCTAAATCATTTTGGGCTGAAACATAAGATTGTATCAGGAATATTATAAATTGTGGACATGAAGTGTGTCGTTTCTACACCATCAAGAAAAGTTTGTCCATAAGCCAACCCACCAGACAAGCGATTTTGCCACCTCTACTTTGCCAGCAAGAAAAATACAGTATAATCCCTGACCCGTATAAAGAGGCGTTTGCATACATATCCAAACCCACCTTCACCTGCTAACCTATTGCCATCCCCCCCCAATTTACCACTAGTTTCTTCCTGTATAACAAATATGAAGCTTAGACTTTATTGAAGTTACAAAGGTAACCATTTCAAAATGAATCACTTTATTAATGCCCGTCCAAACAGCCCCTTAATCATGCCAGTTCTATTCCATGGCAAGAGAGCCAACCAATATATATAAATGTCACTACATTAAACTTGTAAGTGACAAATCTAAGTGTCCACAGAAATCTAAGAATTATTAGCAATCTTGATTACACAACTTATAGACTATTCAATGTTTTGTTATTTTAGTACCCGCGTACAAGATACATGGAACCACTAGTTGCAACTAGGAGTCGTTATTTTATTTCCAAGGTCGTGTATACAATTACCTCGCCGCATGCATAAGCATAGCATTTACTGCAGACACACTATTATTGGCACAATTCCATGATCATCTAAAACAGCTTCAATAAGGCAACATAAGCAATTAAGCATTACACGAAACTCATCATAGGTATCATATTCACATATCCTTACATTAAGCCAATATAATTGAGTCAATAAACTAAATACTCGAGGACAGAAACTTAACTCCAGTACATTTCACAATATTATTGCAATGTCCCACTCAATTCTATACACACCACATATTTAAGAGATTTTTCATTTAGTAATCCAAAAGCTAAATAAGTAGCAAACCAGCGAGTAGCAATATCAATTCAATGGAGCAGCTTCTTTTTAAGACTAGATACAATCGTCCAATTAACTATAACAAAGTTGACCAGTTTATAGGTTATGGCAGAATAATTAAATATCAATGTTACAAGTGATTGTCCGTTTGTGTTATTCATGGATCAACGCAATTACATATGTAACGAAGATATGTACTGAAGTCATAGGCTCGAACATTATTTTATTACCTGTCATATAGCTGATTGATAAAATACTATCATCTTGAACTATAAACTGACTGAATTAAATGAAAAAGATACAAGAAACAACAAACGGAATATAGGTCAGAAAGTTACTATAATATCTATGTTAGTTTATACTCCATAAATGATTCTTAATCGCTATGTTGCAGCAACTAGAAATGTTGTGAAGCTTCATGTAAGAAACTTGGTGGTGATATGTTCATACTCGAAACTTCTTCCTCGTCTTCTTCATCAGCATCCCAAAGAAATCGAGCACAAGAAGCCATAACATATCTGTTGTTTTCATCCACTCTTCTCCTTCGTTTCGCAAGTCCTTGTTCCTCAAGTCCTTATGTTCTCTTGTAAATACCAAGTACATGTTACACAAGTCCTTATGTTCTCTTGTAAATACCAAGTCCTTGTTCCTCAAGTCCTTGTGTTCTCTTGTAAATACCATTACTTCAAATACCTCCACTCCCTGTAATTTTAAATAATACTTAAGCAAGTAAATAACTTACAAACTAAAAGATATTCGATCTACTACTCATATAACCACAATAATAGTGAAAGTGTAGTTAATCTTGAGTAACTTTGTATTTTGATATAAAAAATGGCATTTCACCTTAAACCACTGTAACTCCCTTTGCATTTGAAGAGCTGCTCCGGAAACCACATTTAGTTTGTGTATAGGTTCCATTTGTCCAGCTAACTACAACAAGTAGTTCATATCTTTAATTTGTCCATCAGTACTTTATATAGAAATTTGTTAATGATGATCTAAGTATAGTTCATACCTTGTAGCTGGTCGTCGGTGGAGTATTTGTAATTGGCATCCAGTTTCTCCCACACGTCATTTGTTTTGTGGATGCCGAAGGCAGTACAAAGCACATCTTCGCATAGCGAACCATAGATCAGTATGACAAGTGCATCTGATTTTTTACGCTCGACAAAAGACTTCTCTGCCTTTTTTTAGAATCACCATTCTCCTTGATGGATTTTAATCTGACATCGAGGAACACGTTCTTCATACCATGGCTCTCGACAAGGCAGATGCTCTGTTCCTGCCACCAATCGCAATCGGTCTGATCACATAGATTTATAAAGTCAATGCTTGAGGAAGCCATTAACTATAGATCTGATCTGAAGAATACTAGGAGTAGATAATGTTTTATGTTATTTATATACTAAAAGTAAGTATGCAAGTGGCTGTATAGTTTATGCTACTTTAATTTGGCATCTCACTTTCATTTTCACTTTAATAATGATTGTACATTGTTTCAAATTCAAATTTACTTACTCGTCATAATGCACGCGGGTCTGAAGCAGCAACTATTGAGGGCCATTACTTAGATTTAAATTTAAATTTGTATACGATGTAAGAGCATCTACAATGGTAACAAGTCATCAAAAGCTTTTTAAAGTGATTGCATTTAATGCATTTAATGCTAACTCATTAATGACCAAAGGGTTTTTGCAAAAGCTTTGAATCTACCAAGTCTTTGATACCCAATAGCTTTTTACAATAAATAAAATTCATCAAAAGCTTTTCACCAAGTCTTTAGTTTAATGGAAAAACCTTTTTGAAAAGCTTGTTAAAATAGTAAAAAGCTATTCTAAAACAAACCATTGCAGAGGAAAAAAAAATGTAATAAAATAAAGTAGTTTTGTAAATTAACGTTAGAATTGTATAGGGTATGGATGATTTAAGGGCCATGATTCTTTAAAAAGAGAGAAATAAAAAACCTAAAAAGTCATCACATGGTGACAAGTGTTTCCGTTTTATTTTTGTAATTTTTTTTTTTTTTTTTGAACGGTGAGTTAGTAGTTAGTTATTTGAGCCCACAATGACATCCAATTGGGCAGTATGCAACCCTCGAAATTTATTTCAGGCCTCTGAAGATCCATGGTGAGACTCGAACTTGAGATCTCTCCGGAAAAAACCTCCCAAAGGTTACCCTTGGTGGCCAACTGAGCTAACCAGTTTGTATTTTTACTCTTAATTGATAAATATCGTGAATGAACATTGTGATTTTTTTTTTAATTGATAAACAACGTGATATAACTGATAAACATTGTGATATAACTAACAAACAACATAAAAAAAGTTGATGAAATTGTGATAAAAAAAAAAAGAAAAGGAAAAAAATATTGTCGTCTACCTCGCCGAGTTTCCAGCGAAGTTGCCCTCGGCGAGCACCGGCGGTATGGTGGCAAGGTTTCGGCGTCGCCGAATGGGGTGACGCATTGGATTCGGCGAGCTTAATCGCCGTGATATCCGATGTTGTTATTAGGTACATAAAAGAGCATTGAAGTTAGAGGTTATTCCTTTGGCCTAAAAGTTTATAAGTGAGAGTTCGTGATGTTGCTAACCTTTATGATGGGCTTTACCAATGAGCATCAGACCAATCTCATCAGGCTTTTTACATGCTTAAACCCTCCTAAATCATTTTGGGCAGAAACATAAGATTGTATCAAAGAATATTATAAATTAGTAATCATATATGACACACTAAAATATTTACAAGAAAGTATAGATTTATGGAGATGAAGTGTGTCGGTTATACACCATCAAGAAAAGTTTGTCCATAACCCAACCCACCCGACCTAGCAATTTTGCCACCTCTACTTTGCCAGCAAGAAAAATATAGTCCCTGACTCGTTTCAGCCACTGCATTGGCAACACCACGATAATCAGAATCGGCACTAGAACAAGACAAAGTGTACTGCCTCTTAGATGACCAAGACAACAAATTACTGCCAAGAAAAACACAATAACCTGAAGTAAAATGTCGAGTAGTCGGGCAACCCGCCCAATCAGCATCTGAATAAGCAACCAATGAAGAAGTCTAAGAAGAATACAACTGAAGACCATAATCTAAAGTACCGTGAACATAACGTAATATCCTCTTAAGAGCAGCAAGATGAGGCTCCCGAGGATCATGCATATAGAGACAAACTTGCTGAACATCATAAGATAAATCAGGTCTAGTAAAGGTCAGATACTGTAAAGCCCCAGCAAGGCTCCTGTAAAGAGTCGGATCCGCAACTGGAGTGCCATCAGCCCCCTACTTGGACTCCGTATCAACGGGAGTCCTGCACGAATGACAATTGCGCATACCAGCGCGCTCAAGAATCTCCACTGCATACTTTTTCTGGCAAAGAAACATCGCCTTGGTGGTACGGGTGACAGAGATGCCCAGAAAATAGTTCAGTGGACCAAGATCAGTCATAGAAAACTCCTGATGTAAAGAATCTATAATCCTCTGTAATAATGCTATAGAGGAAGCTGTCAGCAAAATATCATCCACATATAGTAATAAATAAGCAACATCAGAACCCTGTTTATAAATAAACAAGGATGAGTCACATCTGCTGTGAGAAAAACCAATACGAGTAGCATAACTCGCAAACCGCTGAAACCAGGCATGGGGTGCCTGTTTAAGGCCATATAACGACCGCTGAAGAAGACAAACATGATCAGGACGCCGAGGATCCCGAAAACCAGGAGGCTGATGCATATAGATAGTCTCAGATAAAGTACCATGGAGAAAAGCATTCTTAACATCGAGCTGATGAACAAGCCAATGCCGAGAAGCAGCAAGAATAAGAACAGTCCTAATGGTGGCCGGTTTAACCACCGGGCTAAATGTCTTATCATAATCAACACCTAGTTGTTGATCGTTTCCATTAGCAACAAGACGAGCCTTGTACCTGCTTAAAGATCCATCTGCAAAATACTTGTGCTTAAACAACCACATGGAACGAACAATGTTCGCGTTAGGTGGTCGTGGCACAAGAACCCAAGTATTATTTTTAATTAAAGCATTGTATTCATCAAGCATAGCACGTTGCCGGTTAGGATCTTTAATTGCGAGAGTGGATGACTTTGGAACAGGAGAAATGGTAGACACATGACAATTATAATGCGGATTCTTTTTATTAGTACCAACATGAAAACGCGTGACCATGGGATGAGTTGAGGTTGGGTTTGGATGAGGATTAGGCGCGGCTGGATTAGGCATGGGATGAGGAGGTGGGTTGGGTTGGACAGGTGGTGTTGGGATAGTAGTAACTGGTGTGATGTTTAGGTCGGTGGTGTGAGGGATATGAGTAGTTGGGCCGGGAGTAAGCGGTGTAGGGAGTAGGTCGGGGGTATGAGTGAGGGGAGTTTGGCCATTTGGTTGGACAGGTGGTGTTGGGCCAGTGTGAACCGGTGTGGTGGTTGCATGGTTCTAAATAGCGCGTTATAGCGGCGCCATAGCGTCGCTATAGCGTGAGGCGTGGCCTCCACGTTACGAAACATGTCAAAGCGTCTTATTAAGGCGTGGCGTGAATAAAGCGTCATATAGCGTGATATAGCGCGCTATAGCGCGTAGCGTGGCGTCTTTTTTTGAAGATTTTAGGATTTTTTTTTTTATTTTTTTTTATTTTTTTTATATATATTTTTTTAAAGATTTATTGGACTGAGCTTATTTACAAGTATTTATTTGGGCTTAGTAGCTCCATAACTCAATTTTAAGCCTAGTAGCTAACTAATATTGACAACTCTATAAATATGTTTTGCCGCTTTGAATCACGCCTTAAAAACGCTATAACGCAACGCCTCACGCTAAAGCTTGAGGCTTGGCTATGCCGCTACGCCACGCTTCACGCTATTTATAACCTTGGGTGGTTGGGCCGGTGTTATTTAGGTTAGCGGTTGGTTGTTGGAGAATATGGCGAGCGATAAGGTTTGGAGCGGTGTCAAGAAAGGTGCAGGAAGGGGCATCATTAAGTGTGATAGACCCGAATGAAAAAATGGTCTCATCAAAGGTAACATTACGGGAAATGATGATTTTGTTGGTGGAAAGGTTAAGGCAACGAAATCCGCGGTGGTTTGATGGGTAGCCAAGGAAAATACATGGAGTGGAGCGTGGTCCAAGTTTATGGTTGGTGTCAATGTGGGCATAACACAAACAACCAAAGACATGAAAAAACGTGTAGTTGGGTTTTGTGTTATATAGGCGAAAGTGAGGTGTGTCATTATTTATGGCGGTGGAGGTTAAAATATTTAAGAGGTAGGTGGCCATGTGAAGGGCTTTAACCCAGAAATGAGGTGGAAGATGGGCTTGGAAAAGTAAGGTACGGATAAGGTTATTTATTGTCCGAATCATACGTTCGGATTTACCATTTTGTTGAGAGGTACGGGGGCATGAGAAACGTTTATGGATGTCGTGTTTGGTAAATAATTTATGAAAAATGGTATTATCAAACTCACCACCATGGTCACACTGCAAAGCATTAATTTCCGCATTAAATTGAGTTTTTACAAGAGAACGAAATTCAACAAATTTAGCAAAAGTATCAGACTTGTTACGCAATGGATATACCAACAAATAATGAGAAAAATGATCCAAAAAGATGGCATAATATTTAATACCACTTTGACTGAGAAGTGGAGAGGTCCACAAATCCGAATGCACAATATCAAAAGCAAAATCTTTTATATAATAAAAGAATTACATCATTTCGGAGTGTTTTTGCAAAACCCTTCTTATTGTAAAAAAATTAGACCAACACGAGAGCTTGATTTTGCCACGTAGGCGAAATCGAGCAATATGATTTGTCAAGAGAAAGTAAAAATTAAATTAATTTTGGTCAAACTTAATAAATTTGGGGGAGAAATTTGGTTAAAAAAATGCATAAAAATATAGGTGTTAAATTTATGAAAACAAAAACTTAAAAAAAGAGGAAGTAATTAATAAAACTTTAGTGGTTGAATTTTAGATAAATTATATAGAGATAAGTGTAAAATTACAAGTTTCCATGTTTTTTAATAACTTTAAAAAAACAAAAATAACCTCTTACACTTTATACCCCTTATACTTTATAATATTAACTTTGCTTAAAATTACATGAGTATTAGTATTAGTTTTTAAACTTTCATCCAATAAATTACAAAATTTGGTAAATATGGGAATTAGTTTTAATATTGTTAGTTTTAAACTTTCATCCATTAGAATATTTTTTAAATAAGGACTCATGTTATTCTATTTAAAAGTTTAATTTATACGTACACGTGTTTGAATATTAAATACGGCTAAATTATTAGTAACGGGAATATAAATATCAAATGTTAAGCACGAGTTACTGTGATATGAAAATAAATATACACGATTTTACTTATAATAACGACTCATGAAATTGTTATTTAAAATTTATATATAAATATCCATAAAAGCATTTTAAAAACTTTACGGAGCATATTTTAATTTCATTAACGCTCATTATGTGCTATTAAACTCGCACATTTTTTACAACATGATATCAATAGTTAAAGTTAAACAATAATATCAACATCAACCTCAGCATATCTGTCAGTTAAAAACATTATATAAAGCTAATTATTAAATAAAATAAAATAAAACAAACAAACAAACAAACAAACACATGGGTTAGATAGTCATTGTTTAATTTAGAACGTGTTTTCCTTAAATTAAAAAAAAATGCACGCATCACAATCCTTATTTGATAATAATCACCTCCTAAATCAAAAAAAAAAAAACGTAGGTGATAACCTAATTTTATTCATTAACGTGATGTTTAATCCAAAAAAAAAAAAAAAAAAAAAAAAAAAACGTAGTAGTTGGCCGTTGTATAGGATTTAAAGTATGTACATGAGAATTATTAAGCAAGCATATATAGTTTTTAATCAGGTTATTACGTTACTATACTGCGATAATGTTATTGAGTTGGTAATCACGGATGTGAGATACAACCATTCTTCTATACTTATGATTTATGTGTTAACCTCTTTTTGCTTCTCGATAGAATCTGAAAGAGACCTCAACAGAACTTTGGCTTATGCCTTATCTAGCTGATAGTTTTTAGTAATCTTTTTTATGGTTTAACTTTTTTGTTATACACACCAACTTTTAGTTACCTTTTTTATGTTTTATTGAAAACTTCTACACTGAATATTTGTGTTTTTACTATAAACACACTAAGCTATGATAGAATTAGTTGTGAGTTCAGGGGTTCTTTACTAAGCTTCTCAAAAAAGCTTGTAGCTTTATCATAAACTTATTGTGTTATGGTAATTGAATAAGCCAATAAGCATCTTTAATAGCATAACCAAACAACCATTTAGTTCTAATATAAAGGTATAATTAAGTTGAGTTGCAGATTTAGATAATACATGAATGTATTTTAATGTACCAAAGATGTATTTTAGTCCCTATATGGAGAATTTTATGGTAGGAATTCTTAGCAGGTTTCTTTGAATGAGTTAATGAAACTTAGATGGTGTTTGCTGTCATTGATAACACTATGGGTGTCAACCAATGGTCTAAATATATGTGTGTCTTTTACCTTGATGATTTAGGCCAATTGTAAAGAAAGTTGTACTAAAGTGAAAGGTCAGTAAGGATTCAAACAATTCTAAAAGACTTGCGAATGTACTCTTTGTCATTTTTTCATGCATTTATAATTTACTTATACAATTAATTATAATTTCCTTATATAGTTCGGTCTAAGAGAAAAATTATTTTTATACATTATACATACACTTAAGATTAAATTTCAGTTCTACCAATTACATTTTTTTTTGTTTCTCTTTATTTAATAAAGAAGCTATAGTGTAAGCATCTATGTTAATTTAGTAATTTTATGATCAAACATGAGAAGTATATATCACAAACTTATGAAAATGCAATTTTTCAAACATACATTAGTAAACATGGTATAATGGTTATTCGTAATCATGGAAATGAATCAATCTTCAAAGCTATCTAAATATGATACATATTTTAACGAAAATATAAGTAAAAGAAATATCACAATTACAAAACACATCGTAAATTGATAGCATGGGTTTGCAAAACTAAAAACATATATCACTAACATCTCATGCAAGTCAAGTATCATCATGTGATTTTACTTAAATAATAAAATATAATTTTTAATCCAAAAGCATTCTCTTAAAATCAATTGAAACATGCTAAGTGGTTCATTTCTTAATCGATAATAATATATAATCAAAACGAAATTTTAAAAACCCTGTGCGTGCACAGGTATTATAACTAGTTAACTACAGTATCAAAAACAGAAAATGGAAGCCGCACATGCTTGCCAAGTTGACAAGCATGGCAAAGATGAGGAGACTTGACTTTGTTACACAAAATATCATTATTGGAAAGTAAAGAACGTAGCACTTCATTTCCCGGATGTCCAAGTCGTTGGTGCTACGTGCAATGACTAGCAAGAAAAGCTTGTGGGTATGATGTAGGTGTGGTCACAGGATACAAGTCTCCGGTGCTATCACAACGAAGGAGAATTTGGCGAGTCAGATAGTCTTTAACAGAAAAACCAAACTCGTCAAATTTAATAGAAACTTTGTTGTCACGGGTAAATTGACGAACAGAAATTAAATTTTTGACAATATGAGGAGTAATTAAAACATTATGAAGATGAAGAGGACGATGAGGGTTAGGCAACAAGCTATGACCGGTGTTAGTGACGGGTATGGATTTACCGTCACCAACAAAGACAGACGGATAAACGCTTTTATTATAAATAATACTATTANCAGAAATTAAATTTTTGACAATATGAGGAGTAATTAAAACATTATGAAGATGAAGAGGACGATGAGGGTTAGGCAACAAGCTATGACCGGTGTTAGTGACGGGTATGGATTTACCGTCACCAACAAAGACAGACGGATAAACGCTTTTATTATAAATAATACTATTATTTGCATTTGAATTTAAATGTATCCAGGCGTTGTCAAAATCCTGGTGAGTCAAGCTATTAAACGCTCCCATGAAAAAAGTTGCTTGACCACTTGAACCCTCAAAAGTTGCCTGTGGTACTAGACCAGTTAAATGGTCTTGACTAAGATTATTAGATAAACTATAATGGGCTAGCAATTGCTGTTGAGCTTGGGCTAACTTTATTAAACAATAACGGGCTAGTAATTGCTGTTGGGCCTGAGCCAACTAAAGTAACTGAGCTGTCTGAGCATGATCCATACCTTGAACTCTAGATAGCGAGCCACCTGTGCCTCCACAGCTCCACTGGATGCACATGAATTAGTAGAAGACAAAATACAATTACTATTACTATTCACAGGATTGCCGTGACTTGTATTATTATGGATGAACTTGCATCCATTACCCCATTTACATGTCCCTGTTCGGCCAAAATGACGACAAACATATGTTGAGGTGATGTTGGAAGTAGGTGTTGTTGTATTAACCATGGTGCTTTTGAGGGTGAACAACGATTAAAAAAAATTTGAAATGGAAAAGGGATGAATTGGTGATAATATATGATATGAACGTGATGTATTATTAAGTATAAATATCACGACAGTGAGCAACCGTGAAGAGGAAAAACAGGTATTTGAGATTTGTGAGATGTGGAATTTAGGGTTTTGGAAATGTTTTAGGAAAAGGATCATGGCTGTGATACCATGTTAAATGTTGATTTGCCTCGCCAATTCTCGATGACAGGTTACAAAATAAATACAATACTTAAGTAGCACATAGGCTTGACCCAATATATAAAATATGATCTACTAACAACGACAAGATACATGGAAACCACTAGTCGCAACTCGCAACTAGGAGTCGTTACTTTATTTTCAAGGTCGTGTATACAATTGCATAGCATTTACTGCAGACACACTATTATTGGCACAATACCGTGATCATCTAAAATAGCTACAACAAGGCAACATAAGCATTACACGAAACTCATCATAGGTATCATATTCACATGAGGTGTGCTACACCCACATAAAGTTTACAAAAATTCACCCACTCGCTGATGTGGCAGAGTGCTGATTGGTTGATTTTCTGTGACCCACAGAAAACCAACCAATCAGCACTCTGCCACGTCAGCGAGTGGCTGAAATTTTGTAAACCTTAGGTGGATCTAGTATTTTCCTATTCACATATCCTTACATTAAGGCAATATAATTGAGTCAATAAACAAACACTCGAGGACAGAAACTTAACTCCAGTACATATTATTACAATATTATTGCAATGTCCCACTCAATTCTATAAGCACCACATATGTAAGAGATTTTTCATATAGTAATCCAAAAGCTAAACAAGTAGCAAACAAGCGAGTAGCAATATCATTTCAATGGAGCAGCTGCTTTCTAAGACTAGATGCAATGGTGCAATTAACTGAATAACAAAGTTGACCAATTTATAGGTTATGGCAGAATAATAAACACCAATGTCGCAAGTGATATATTGTCCGTTTGTGTTATTCTTGGATCAACGCAATTACATATGTAACGAAGATATGTACTGATCAAGCCATAGACTCGAACATTATTTTATTACCTTTGTCACATAATAATTACAAAAATGACTAATGTTATATATCTTAATGATAGAATACTATCAACTCGAACCTATATAGCTTATTGATAGAATACTATCATCTCGAACTATAAACTGACTGAATTTAATAAAAAAGATACAAGAAACAACAAAAAGATACAAGAAACAACTCGAACCTATATAGGTCAGAAAGTTACTATAATATCACTGTTAGTATATACTCCATAAATGATTCTTAATCTCTATGTTGCAGCAACTGGAAACTGTTGTGAAGCTTCATGTAAGAAACTTGGTGGTGATATGTTCATACTCGAAACTTCTTCTTCGTCTTCTTCATCAGCATCCCAAAGAAATCGAGCATAAGAAGCCATAACATATTTGTTGTTTTCATCCACTTTTCTCCTTCGTTTCGCAAGTCCTTATTCCTCAAGTCCTTATGTTCTCTTGTAAATACCAAGTCCTTGTTCCTCAAGTCCTTGTGTTCTCTTGTAAATACCAAGTCCTTGTTACTCAAGTCCTTGTGTTCTTTTGTGAATACCATAATCTCAAATATCTCTCTTCCCTGTAATTTTAAATAATACTTAAACAAGTATATAACTTGCAAATAAAATAATATTCGATTTACTACTCATATAAACACAATAATAGTGAAAGTGTACTTAATATCGAGTAAATTTGTATTTTGATATAGAAAACAACATTTCACCTTAAACCACTGTAACTCTCTTTGCATTTGAAGAGCTGCTCAAGAAACCACAATAAGTTTGTGTGTAGGTTCCATTTGTCCGGCTAACTGCGACAAGTAGTTCATATATTTGTTCATCAGTACTTTATATAGAAATTTATTAATGATGATCTATGTAGTACATACCTTGTAGCTGGTCTTCGCTGGAGTATTTGTAATAAGAATCCGGTTAATCACATCTTCACATAGCGAACCATATATCAGTATGACAAGTGCATCTGATGTTTTCCGCTCGACAAAAGTCTTGTTCGCCTTTTTTTTAGAATCACCATTCTCCTTGGTGGATTTTAATCTGACATCGAGGAAAACATTCTTCATACCATGGCTCTCGATAAGGCATACGCTCTGTTCCTGCCACCAATCGCAATCGGTTTGATCACATAGATTTATACACTTAATGCTTGAGGAGGCCATTAGATCAAGCTAACTATAGATCTAGATCTAATCTCAAGAATACTATGGAGTAAATAATGTTTTATGTTATTTATATAGTCCTAAAAGTAAAGATGCACTTGATGCAAGTGGCTGTATAGTTTATGCTACTGTATTTAATTTGGCATCTAACTTTCATTTTTTACTTTAATAATTTCAAATTCAAATTTCTTCTACCTACTCGTCGTACTGCATGCGGATTTGGTTTACCATGTTTGTAGATTTTATTTTATTTTTTTTATTATTATTTTTTTTTTAATTTTAGTTAGTGTTTGTTACGAGGGATTCTAGATTAGGATTTGGCATTAAAATGAATAATGTAGATTAGTTTAGAGGTTTAGATTTGGATGTGATTTTTAAATCCTCGAGTTTTGAAATAAAAGAGAAAAAAAAGATAATGATAAAAATGGCAGAAAAAAAAAAGGTGATGAATGAAATTTAACTTTTTATTTTGTGTTTTCGAGTTAGTTTCAAGTTAGAGGAAAAAAAAGAAAAACTAATGATTTTACAATTATAACTATTATTGTATAAAAAATTATATTATATTTCAATGCATTTAAGTTATTTTATTAATTATAAGTTTCTTTATTTACTTTTTATTAAAATCATTAAGATTTTGAAGAGAGAATAAACCAAATTTCCTCTACATCTATTTCTCTTATCTCTTAAAAAACTCAGGAACATAAATTTATTTTGATTTCTTCCCGCATCTTTTCTCTTTTTTCAAAAATATAAAGTGGAAAAGTTTGCAGAAATTATACTTCTTGGTTTACACACATAACAACACATTTGTAGGCTCATACTTTTTCTCAACAATATTTTCATTTTTTTTTTTCGCTTTTCCATTTTGTCTTTCTTTCATTTTTTTTTTTGTTATTCTTTATTCAATTAATCCAAACCCTTTAACAAAACAAACACATTTTTAATTCAAATTCAATCCTAATCTAAAACTCATCTACAAACCAAACGGCCCCTTAAATCCTTAAATTTGGTTTAGGATTTAGATTTAGATTTGATGGATGAGAGAAATTAATATTTAAAGATATATTATATATTAAAATATGAATTAGAAATTTTTATACCAAAAGCAAATGGAGAAAAATAAAGAATTAATGTGACAAAAAATTATGTTGATTTATATTATAGATAATAAGAAAGAGACAAAGAAAGATATGGAAAAAATAACAAAAGGTGGACCCACTTCTGTCAGAAAACCAGCTAAACTACTCGTCTTCGCCACATCTTAATACATAATCTAACCTAACTCCCATAAAAGCAACCAAACACCTGAATTAAATTTTTTAACCCAAACCTCAATGTAAACTCACAAATCAAACGAGCCATGAAAGTTGCATAGGGTATGGGTATTATTAAAATGGTCTTTCAATGCGTAAAGTAAGCGTGCTTCCGTTTGATAGACGATATGTGGATCATCAACAACTCAGGAGGCACCACGTGTCCAATGTGCGTGTATACCGCACGCATTGACTTGGGCCGCTTCATGTATCTATACTGTTTCTAGAAGCGCGTTCCACGTTAACCGTGCGCACTATATTTTCACTTACGCGCTCATTTTATCAAATTTAGGACAAGTAACAAGATGCCACACGTGCTCATGGGCGCATAATGTCTCGCACGCATCCTATCTTCTATGTGTCGAACAAATAACCCACGCACTTCATCTAACTATGCACGTTTCAGCCTTACACGCGATTATCATCAATTCATTATTGTCTCAAAGGGCATTAGATGAGATGGATCAAATATGAGTTGTAATGAAAGGGCATTAAATGTGAAAACGAATCTTTGATAAGGTTTTGCGAAAATTACTGCAGAGGCAACTGTCCAAAACAGTTGCCTCTTTGAGGGTTGGTTTTTTTTGTTTCCCGAAAAGGCCACATAAATCGCTGCAAACCTTAACCGAAATCCAATACTTACACGTGTCGAGTTCTCGTGATTTCTAAAATCAAAAAACAAAAAAAACATACACTTCACATACCATTTGCGGCGAAATACAAAAATAAGGGACCCACATGTTCTCTTTCCTCCTTTTTGGGCCCACATCAATATTAAAAAATATATATATATACACTTCACATACAATTTGCAGCAAACAACATATATAGAGGCTCACACATCGCTTTCAACTATTAGGCCCCGTTTGGTTCGTGGAATCTTCAGGATTTCGATGGAATTGGAATCTAATTCCATTTCATAGCGTGTTTGGTTGGCAGATTCAGAATCTCAATTCCATTCCTTAACGTGTTTGGTTGGCAAATGGAATGGAATGAAATCCTTCAAAATCCCATTTCTGTGGAATTCAACATTCCATAGCAAAGTGTGAGGAATGTTTATAATTCCATGGAATTCAGTATGTTTATCGGTTATTATTATTATTGTTATTATTATTATTATTCTTATTATTATTATTTTAATACTATTATTATTATTATTATTATTATTATTATTATTATTATTATTATTATTATTATTATTATTATTATTTTAATATTATTATAATTATTAAATAATAATAATAATAATAATAATAATAATATTTTTTTAATATTAATATTATTATTTTTTGATATTATTATAATTATTAAATAATTATAATTAATAATATTAATAATATTAATAATAATAATAATAAATTTTTTAATATTAATATTATTATAATTATTAAATAATAATAATAATAATAATAATAATAATAATAATAATAATATTATTATTATTATTTAATATTATTATAATTATATTTAATATTATAATAATAATAATAATAATAATAATAATATATTATTATTATTATTATTATTATTATTATTATTATTATTATTATTATTATTATTATTATTATCTATCTATACTAATTCCCGACGTCGGCGGGGAATAGAAAATTATTATAGATGCTCCAACGTTGTTAGCCCAATACTGTAGCCTGTATAAGGTTTAGGCCCAAATGGATGTTTGCTTCCCACTGAAGATAGCTAAACGTTTGGGTGCTTGCAAGGGTTTTGGTAACTAGATCTGGGCCGTTCCTTTTTGCTTGCAAGGGTTTTGTGTAACGTTGCCTTTTTTGTTTTTGCTTTTGTTGTTAAAAGTTGCTTACCGTTTTGTTTCTTCATGCATCAATATCCAAAAAAACGTTTCCCAATAGTTTGTTTATAGATCAGAAAGAATTAACTGTTTCTCGATGGTTGCCAATAACTTTTAACTAACGAGTGGCCACAAAGTTACTACAAAGAGAAAATCCAAGATCACCACACCAAACTTACTAGAAAGAAAATGAAAAAACACAGGCACCACATTTACTTGCGAAAATAATTTGCAGCTTCTTAGGAAAAAACAATACATCGACCCGCCGCAACGCGGCGGGGGCAACTACCTTGTTATTATTATTATTTAGTTTATCAATTTTAATTTAAAATATTTTAATATAATTTGTTTTTCGTTATTTTATTTTCTTCAAACCAAACACGCGTTAGTTTTTACAAATTCCAATTCCTTGAGATTCCAATCCTTAACAATCCAATTCTTTAACATTCCAATTCCTTCACATTCCAATTCCATAGATAGATTCCAATTCCATCAAAAACATTCCGCGAACCAAACGGAGCCTTACAACTTACATTTTCAACCCTAAACTTTTTAATATTTACAAGTTTTTTATATAACAAACTTTATTTGTCAAATATTGAGCAAATATATAGCAAATTTGTTAATAAAAAAAATACCGTTGCGAAGAGCTCTAAATTACGAACAAAACGAGCCCAATATTGATATGCTTTTGACGTACGTACGATTTTATAAAATCGTTTCAGGGAAGTGCATATATGTCAATGAGTCTGAATAGGATTAGTTTTGGTGGAAGGCGTGCGCGAGTGTCACGTGGAGAGCGCTATCGTCTGTTTTCGTAAGATGCTGAAAATTGGTATGGTTTCGTAAATAGGGTATGATATTGGTTTGGTTTGGTAATTGTTTTTATAAAAAATTTATATTGTTTAAAGATGTTAGAAAAGTGACTTAAAACTTTAAGGGTTGTTTGGTAAATTTGTGACTTGTCGTACAAGTTTGGTTAAAATTTGGTAACTAATCTATGACGGTTAGTTTTGGCTATAAATAGTGATCATTGTCATTAGAATTATTCGTACCTTTTGAATTTGTTGTTGGTACCGTTTGAATTAGAATTTGTCTTTGAATTTTGGTTTTGTATTTGGTTTGGTAATTTGAATAAAGCTTCCGCTTCGTTTGTTTGAATTCGTTTGTTTGTTTCGTTTGTTTGAATTAACAACAAGTGGTATCAGAGCCAGGTTTGTTTAGCCATGAAGAAGAAGAAGAAAAAATTCGTTTAGGGTTACTTTGGATTGGAGCATCGATTCTATTAGTTTTGGTTTTTTGGTTGAATGATCGCATATGTGATTTGAAAAATAAAAATAAAAGGTTTGTTTGGTTTTTGTCTTGGATAACTGAATTGGATTTTGATTGGTCGCTATGTTTCGGCATCGTTTGGGGTATTATCTTTAGCAATTTTGTATTTGGGCTTGTCTTATAACCGGGCCTTAATTATGATTTATGGTTAGTTATATGAAGACATCAGTTTGGTTTTGTATATGTATTCGTTTTGATATTCGAATTTGAATAGTTGATTAGTTTTAATTTGAGTTGCTTCGGGTATTTGAATTTGGGCCGTAATACTTATTGTATAAGTGGGTCATTAGAATTATTATCCGTATCATATTTGGGGCGTTTGAATTATTAGAGTCCGTTCGTCAAGTTATTTATTAACTTGAATTTGTTTGATACTCGGATAATAAGTTTGAAGTTGGACCGTAATGCTTATTAAATAAGTGGGTCATTAGAATTTAAATTTTGGTATTTGAAATTTGAAGATCGATTTGGTGTTTTAAGACTTGGTTATAATCCGGTCGTTTGAATTTTGTTCGATCGTTTGGAATTTGGTAGTTTGGAAAATTTGGATCTTCGTTTGTCGGGCTTTTGAATTTGGTTGCCCGAGTTTGATTGTCTTTGTTGAAGATCGTTTGAGCCGATTTGTTTGTTTGGTTGGCCGAGTTTGAATTTGTCGGTTAACGTTTGATCGTTCGTTTTGAAGATTATCGGCGTTTGTATTTGTTCGGTTTGTTTTGGATCGTTTTTGGGAATCGATTGTTTGATTTGAATTTGGCTAGTATCTCTAGCATTTGGAACTTTGAATTTGATTTGAAGCCGGTGGACGAGTTTAAGTCACGGTGGAGATTGTTAGAAAAGTGACTTAAAACTTTAAGGGTTGTTTGGTAAATTTGTGACTTGTCGTACAAGTTTGGTTAAAATTTGGTAACTAATCTATGACGGTTAGTTTTGGCTATAAATAGTGATCATTGTCATTAGAATTATTCGTACCTTTTGAATTTGTTGTTGGTACCGTTTGAATTAGAATTTGTCTTTGAATTTTGGTTTTGTATTTGGTTTGGTAATTTGAATAAAGCTTCCGCGTTCGTTTGTTTAGATTTGTTTGTTTGTTTCGACTTTGAATTATCAACAAAAGAAATGCTTTTAACTTCTCGTAAAACCTTTACATGTTGATTGGAATTTTAATTTTAATTTTATTTTAAGTATTAACAAAAGCCACGAGGCTTTTATTATTCACTGGATATTAAAGTTAGAGGACAAATGGAAAAAATAGTCTCTCTAATTATTGTTGCGTTGCAAAAAAGGTCGTTGAAAAATTGCAAAAAGCTTCCTATCGTTTACATACGATTGCATAAATAGTCCATGCGTTAAATCCAAGAATGGTTGTGTAACGGAAAGTTACATAAATATCCCTACGGTTTTCTTGCGTTGCAAAAAGAGTAAAAAAATTGGAAAAATCGTCTATGCCATTACTTGCGATTACACGAATAGTCTCTAGATCAACCCTACGCCCCGCAGCGGAGAGTGAGCAAAAAAAATCCTTGTTAAAAACTTAACAAAAGTTCTTGAGATAGAAATGCATCGGAGGTGAAGTGTGAGTTTAAAATGTATTTTATTTCCTAAGTTACAAAAACTTTTGAAAATATGTCCATAAGAGGTTGAATTGTTGAAAGTTTCAAAAACGACATTCTAGCCATTGTGAATGTAGATCTCATTTGAAATAGACAATGGCAGTACTAACTTTATATTTTAAGCAAAAGCAGCCTGCCAGATCAACATATCTGGCATAATGGTCTTTGATTACTTACGGATACATGTAATAATCTAAGTTATCTAACCACGAGGATGTAGTCAAAGCGTGTGCAGAAAACATGAAATATCCGTGAGAAGATCGACTCCTCTTTTACAAGTCGTCTAACTCATGAAATTGCAAACTTTTGGGAAATTAACGAGCTTTCATTATATTTGAACCTGGAAATTAACGACTTTTTTTGCCTTAACAGAAATCTCTATAGCTAGGGAGGATTGATCACTCCCTTTTCCATGTTGACAGATAACCAAAAATGGTTACAAGGCTTTCCAAGAACAATTTGGACAAAACAAATAACTAAAGTTAAAAGGTTCAAATACAGTGCTAAACTGAAACTGATTCCCTTGCCTCAAAACTTCGCTCTCTGGTCATCACTGATCCAACTTTACTTCAGTTCAAAACATTATTATACATAAATTGCCGGACACCCAAATCAGTTAATAAATCCAGCTTACAGCAATGGTCAAACGGTAGATATATGAGACAAACTAATGGATTGTGTCAAAAAGTGTCAAAAAGATAATATGACTTGACTTGGGTTATATTTAGAATAGAGACTTCTTTTTCAAAAAAGAGAAAAGATTGTTAATAGATTTACTCAACTTGAACCCTTTTTACTCAGGTCTGTAGTATCTCCTGGCTTGGTCTCCATTACCCGTTTTTTCGCATTTAATCGATCTTGTAGTAGAAGCAAATAGGCAACACTCCATGTGTCTTGGTATTTTTGCCTATATTATTTCCATTGAGTTAGCTGTGCAGACCATAACTGGCAAGACTATTTTGAGTCCATGTATTCGTCTCTAACAACATTTATAACATATCATTTTCCTTCTAATAATCATTTCATCCCACTTTTTATAGCTTGAGATATCTAAATATTTCTTACTCATGACAGGCATCTAAAGGGCCAAACAGAACGGGATAAAGATCATCTCACATCTTTAGGTAAGATATTCAGGCTTGAGGAAGATTGTTTTTGGGGTTCTATTCTTCGTCGTATGAAAGACAAGAGTTAAGAGCAAAATAGGATAACAAGTAGATAAATGGAGCACATATCTAAAATAAACCATTTCGTATCTGTCACAAGGTATACCATGTCATTTTCTTTACTCCAAGCCTCATGAAAGACCAAAAACACAGAGCTTTATATTTCAAAGCTGAACATATCACACCTTGCACCTGGCAGGCTCAACTGACAGATGGTAACTAGCAAATGATGCAACTTAGGTACATATCATGATGAGTGAAGTTCAAAATTTTTTATTTCAACTAGACTCAAGTCGCAAAGCACAAATGATTCATCATGATCAATACTCTCTTTCCGAGTATATCCTTTAGCAACTAACCTTGCTTTATCCTTTCAACTTCACCATTAGAATGGCGGGTGCAATGGTGCCCTATAAGTTTTATAGGTGCCGCCACCTCAACATCTACCCTATAACAAAACACCCTCCCTAGCTATAACTACTATAGGCGGCACTTCCTTTTTTTTTTTTTTTTCTTTTTTTCTTTTTCATTTTATTTTATTAAAACAAACACGATTTAAACTAAAAATTTAAATATGATATATTAAACATATGATACGAATTACAACGAAATTAAAAATACGATACGACGAATAATATAAAAACTAAAACAAACTAAACTAGGAATGATATTTTGCTCGGATCTCATCTTTAAATTTATTGACCAAAGCCGCATCTTCCTCCGCCATTCCCTCGGTGCTAGTAGCAAGAAACTTCAATTCCTCGAATTTCTTTTGAGTCGCGATACAATCATCTTTTTTAACACGATGTTGTCGCAACTCTTCTTGGACCATTTCCTTGAAAGCATCTCTACTTGATGAGGATCCCAAGGTTGTTTTAGAGTTCAGTGTTTTACTCTTGGAAGGCCTTGGCTTGCCAGGAGGACATGATTGCAGATCATTTCAAAATAGCTCATCCAATTCTTCAACACACACCCCGTCTATGGCGGAAACACAGAGTGTAACAGAAAGAATCATCATAACACATTGATATAAAAATAATAGAGAAATTCTAAATGAATTCATACAAAGTGTCATGACATCGTCCAACACATAAGCGAACTTGTGTCGTGACTAGTCATTTTCATTACAAACATAGTTAAATGAAAAATAGAGTTTAAGTCCTATAACCCGGGACAAGTCTAGAACGAAATATGTCTGCTAAGGGTAAACTAGGTGCATTAAATAAGTCCAATAGAGTCACATTGCACACTTTCTATGTAAGGCCTCCTTAGTGGTCTCACTAGAATATTGAAACTCTTAACTCCTTAAGCATTAGTATTACCTGACAATGATGCTCGAAAGTGTCAATACAGGGTTGGTGAGTTCACAGGTTTAGTATAACATAAATGTTGTTGTGAAGTACGAGTACGACATATGTGTGAACGATATAAATATGCAAGCACTCAATGTGACACGCAATGGTACAACTAAACCTCGCGAAAAGTATCACACAGTAGGCCGGATAATATTCACCCAAGGTCAAAAATCCACGGGACGAAAGTTGGTCTAAACGACTAGTTTACAAACTATAATATTGGGGGCGTCAACACAATAATACTATCAGTACCTCTCCATAGGCTCCAACCCAGAGTTAAACAGTTGTGAAAGAATAATGAATAACACATTAAGGCACATATAGCAAATACGAACGCACAGCGTGTCCGAAAATTATGAAAATAGTGTAGCACAACATAACAGTATAAAACTTTTTAAGCATCATTTTCCCTCAAGAAAAGTACGAAAATGGGGCTATGAAACTCACCTCAACAAGTGATAGTAACGAGAGTAAATAAGCAAGCTTCATGTAAACCGTGTGACCTAACCGCGACCTAAATCAATAAGACGCCCTAAAGTCACAATGATATGTTCTATATGCACATGAGTTTTAAAATTTATATCACCCATATAAACTTGTGTTTATGTTTTATAAAGTTTTACAAGAAAATCATTTAGTAAAAAGAGTAAAAAATGACTTTTCTTATTTAGTTCAAAAAGACTGACCCGACTTTGGAAGACCATAAATTCCTCAATTCTTAATGAAATTCATTGATTCTTCTTCTAGAAATTAGATTTATGTCTTAGCTTTAAAACCCATATAGTTACACTCACTCATTCAAAGATTAAGATCTTCAAACTGCTGTTACAAGACACGGGTTCCAACAGCTATACGTGTTGGACACTTGTTTGCATAAATTCATTTTGGAATACCAAGCCACCTCCACAATTCATGATTCTTAGCATAAAACATTCCTAATACATTAAGATATCTTGTGGTTGAAAGAGATTTACCAAACGTGTTTAGTAAAATAGTTAAAACTAGTTCACAAGTAACCCTAATTTTGTAACATTGTGTAAATCAACCTTTTATACAACAAATCTAGGAGGGTGATATGAAAACTATGCAATACATGATAAATAAGAGTAAAATGAGTTTTTTGAGACACTTACATGAAATATGGAAGAGTATAGATTGTGAAGTGAACTAGACCAACTGAATACTATAAACTCTAGATGTTTACTACCAAAGCCTTGCAATCCTTAGGAAACCCTTAAATCTTGATATGCCCTTGCAATATCAGTTGAATAAAGAGGATGTGAAGTGTATTTCGTATGTGTTAAATGAGGGAAAAAGGGTGGTCTTATTTATAGGGCATGAGGGGAATTAACTAGCTAGTTTGTTAGGGTTACTAAGTGGTAACTTGTTTGTTTGGTTTAGGAGGATCAAAGGGGTCACAAGGTGCTTATGGAAAAGGGATTTTCAGCCCTTGGGGCGTGGGTTTGAGGGTGACAAGAGAGGGTAAAAGGACTTTATCCTGGTCAAGAGTTCTTTGCATGAAATTGGTAGTTTTGGGGGGATAAGGGAGGAAAGTAGTGGTGTAATTATATGTATATGAGGCCAGTTTACAAGTGAGAAAATGGGAGGGAAAATGCAAAATTTTGAAATGTATAAGTGTGCAAATGTATTAGTAAAGGTGGCGAGTTCTGTTGGGTATGTTATGCATGCATGCATGTAAAATGATACAAGAAAGTAAACTATGTGTAGACAATGAGTTTGAATGCATAAGATCACTAAAACTGATTATGAGAATGCTAAGATGTTGGAAATTTAAGATCATAAAACCTTCTTTACTGTATTTAGTATGTATGTAATATGTATTTTAGTATAGAATAGATGTTGCAGGCCCAATATATGTATGAATAAAGGGCTGCACGTTTTAGAAGTATGGGCCAAAGGCCAACAGACATTAAGAAACAGTTAAGGTTAGTTAAGAAAGTTAGTTATATAACAGTTATGTATGGAGGGTCATGTCTGTTCAATTGAAACGTCATACCTCTTCATTATCATACCTGTTCATTAGTATATATAGGATACATTGTAATTCAATTCGAATTATTCAAAGTATATAAAATATATCTTGTCTTTTATCCTGTCAATTCCTATTTCTGATCATAGTTGCATACTGCACCATTTCTAAAATACACAAACACTTTTTCTGAGTACCAAACTACGGTGAACACAAACTCTTTCATAGAGGATAATTGGTCAAGACTAAAACCAGGTTTTGACCCTTATAACATGTGGTATCAGAGCGAAATTCCTGGGAGACCTCTAAGGAAGAGATTGCAACATGGCTTCATTCAAAGACAGTTGAAGAGAGAAAAGGAAAATCAACTTGGAAACTGCATAAGGCAGATTACCCATGACTGCAAGGATATGCTAAGAAGAAAATTGGAAGAAATAGAGTCGTATAACTCTACAATCTCTCAAAGCAAATATAGGAGACACAAATGTTTTAAATGCAGACAAAAGGGGCATATTTGCAGAACGTGTCCTATGAAAAAGGAAATCAAATATAAAGGGACACAAGAAAATCCAAGTGAAACTACAAAGGAAACAAATGAAGTTTTCAAGCCAACAAAACCAACTGTGAATTTGAAGTATCCAGAGTACATTCATTTTACAACAAGATGCATGATCAAGGGAACAGATCAAGGACATTGGGATGACATGCATTTGGTACATAAGCAACAATACAGATAAGCATATATGTTTCAAATTAAGTCTCTTTCGCAACATCAAAGAAAATTTTGTTTTTAATAAATTAGATGATCAAATGAAGTTTTTGTTTACCTATGGAATTGGAGAAGTGATAATCAAAGATGATGGTCAAGGGTATCTAATACCAGGAGTACACTATGCTCCTGAAGTCACCCTAAATATTCTCTCAATAGAATTATTAGAGAGACAAGGTTTTGAGATCGTATATGAAAGCAACAGATGCAGGCTGATCTACATGTTCAACAACTTTGAAGACCACAAGTTTAATGAAGACAGATTGAGAACCATGCACAATGAATACCTAGAAGAGTACTTTGAATCATTGGCAAAAGAAGATACTAGCATGGAAGAAGACTTGATCAGAATTAAGGGAAACACATATTCAACAAAGGTAAACACCTTTAATGAATATGTTGCATTCCTTAATCTAATCAAACATGATGAAGTTGTAAGTCAAGAATGGGATTATTTTAGAAAGAAATTTGATAAAGTGGTAAAATGGTTTTATAATCACTATTTGGAGAAATCACTCCAAGGCCCTATTCCTCCCAAAATAAATGGTGTACAAATTCATCTATTCGATTTGTACAAACTAATTGAAGGCCTTGGAGGATATTTAAGTGTTTACTTTGGACAAGAGTTTGGCACAATAGGAGAATTACTTGGACTGTCAAAACAAGATGGAGAAGAATTAAAGAAGTGCTACATAAATTATTTGGATGTATTCACATCCTATTACAAGACTGCAAGAGTGCCAAAACAAGAATACGATTATATTCTTGATATACCTACAAGGAAAGTAGAAGAGGACAAAAGAATCTGTCCTATGTCTCACCAATGGAATGTTAACGAGACTTATGCACCTATAAAGATGTCTACAGATGAAAGAGGAAAAGGAAATCTTGAGCACTTTGGAGTAAAGTTAGAAGATATAGAAGAAGATAAGGACAGCCAATCTCAATTTGCTAAACCAATTCAAACACACTATGCAGGAAATCAGAACATGCAAGGAACTATCAAAGGACCATCAACTTCAAGAAAGTCAGACACAAATAGCAACACAAGTGATGACTTTACCATCATCACTTGAAATCAAGTAGAGAAACAAGAAAAGCTGTTGAAGGATTATGATCTTAGGAGGGAGATTGTTGGAAATTTAAGATCATAAAACCTTCTTTACTGTATTTAGTATGTATGTAATATGTATTTCAGTATAGAATAGATGTTGCAGGCCCAATATATGTATGAATAAAGGGCTGCACGTTTTAGAAGTCTGGGCCAAAGGCCAACAGACATTAAGAAACAGTTAAGGTTAGTTAAGAAAGTTAGTTATATAACAGTTATGTATGGAGGGTCATGTATGTTCAATTGAAACGTCATACCTCTTCATTATCATACCTGTTCGTTAGTATATATAGGATACATTGTAATTCAATTCGAATTATTCAAAGTATATAAAATATATCTTGTCTTTTATCCTGTCAATTCCTATTTTTGATCATAGTTGCATACTGCACCATTTATGAAATACACAAACACTTTTTCTGAGTACCAAACTATGGTGAACACAAACTCTTTCATAAAGGATAATTGGTCAAGACTAAAACCAGGTTGTGACCCTTATAACATAAGATGCTTGCTTAGTGTAGACTAAACCTTAGTCTAGTGTGGTAGTTCACGATGTAAAACCTCCAAAGATGGTTCTCGTTATGTGCAGGATATCCTAACGGTTATGCGTAAAGTCTATTATTTACTTGCTTAGAATAAAATGTTCTAGTTATACGTTAACCTGAAATTGTCGGTTGTCACACATTAATCGTATGTACACGTCTTACGAGAACAACGGCTTTGGCACCACGCCATCTTGAGTGATTTTTCAAGACATCCCATGCTTCATGCTAGACAAACGCAAACCCCCACGTTTCTTAGAATTTAATTTATAAAAACGAGCTGGCCATGTCGAATCGTTTTCACCACTAAGACGTTCATATTCAATGACAATCCCGGAGAACTTGTTGCAATCATGTGTCAATGTTGTCCACTTTCCCGTAATCATATCCTTGATACGTTGCAATGATGCATGGCGGTTGTATTCACTATGTACTTTTTGCCAAAATATTTTTGAATTTTGGTCCGTACTAAGTCTTGGGTCCTCGGATATTTGTATGTATGTTTCGGCAAAAAGTCCTTTTTCCTCTTATTTTCCAAGAGGTAGTCGGTTTTCTTCTCTCTCGGCTTTCGTTGTTTTGTTTTTCCTTTTCCTTTTCTGACGAGAAAAGACTCCGTTTGTGGTGGTGAGTTTGATTTGTTGATGTTCAAAATGTGTTGTAAGATTGCACATAAGATCATGGGATCATTCGTAAGATCGTAGGATCGGCTTTCGATCCGATCTTACCAAATTGATGATTTATCTTATTATTTTATGCCAAAACCTTATATAAGATTTGAATTTTTTCTTCCTTGCTATTATATTACTCTATATTGCTGACCTTCATGTTGGGTTTCATGAATGCGTATCTGACTAGTGTCATCATGATTCTTGCTCCTAAATTGGTGCCACCTTTGGAAGCGGAAACGACTGCCATTGTGATGGCTTTGTTCTTAGGGATCAGGTTGGTTTCTGGCTCGGTTCTTGGATGGTTTTGCATCATTTAGTTTCTTGAATGTAATGCATCTTTCAATGTATTTAAAGTTTTAAACGATTCTGTCAGTATCGTGATCTGAAATCCTACGCACCCTAGTGCGGCTGGTTTTATTTGGGTTAAGCTTAAGAATTCAATTAACTAAGAGGGAAGGGGTCAAACAGGTAGCTAAGTATTCAAATGTATTCACATGTATAAAACCTCCTAAATCGCTTTCTAAAAAAACATGAATTTTTATTGTATGGATTTAGTTTTTATGCATATTTAACACACCGTTATTTGTAGAATTAGAAAACGTAGATCAGCAAAAGCGTATAGGTCGTCCTGAATAGAGCATTCAACCAGTTTTACCTCAACCAAAGAATTACCCATTTTGACCCGACTACGTTTAGACTACTTAACCAACGTGAGTGACCCACCCACTTTGTCACCTCTAAAATCCAGCAACTTAAAGCTCAAACTTACGGTAAACAAACTAGACACGAATTTGACTAGGCAATAATCACTTAAGAACACAAATCCAAACACCCCGTCCTCATGTAACCCTACCATAATTTTTTGAGAGCAAGAGAGCCAACAAATGAGTGTAAATGTCATAACATCAAACTTTTACATGACAAATCTATTCGTCCTTTTCACACCTTTAAACAAAACATATCTTAATCTTATTAGAAATAATACCACAATAATCTAACAAAAATGTCAATGTCATTGACAGTTGCCACAAAAACTATGTATTATTAGCAAGTATCTTGCTTACACAAGTTGTAGACCATTCAATGTTTTGTTATATTAGTAGACACATAAAAGAGTATGGAACTTAGAGGTTATTCCTGTGGCTACATATTAGCCTGCTTTCATGGGCCTAAATAGTTTAGAAGTGAAGAGTTCGTGATGTTGCTGACCTTTATGATGGGGGTTACCAATGAGCATCAGACCAATCTCATCATGAATTTTACTCCTAAATCAGTGCCACCTTTGGAAGCTGAAATGGCTGCAGCTGGGATTGCTTTGTTGCTAATCATCTTTGATCATTCCTGGCCTGGTTCTGGATCATATAGTTTCCAAAATAATGCATCATTAATTGGCCTACCTAGTATCATCAACACCACATAAAAAAAAAAAAAAAAAACAACTTAAACCGCAAAGTTAGATCCATTAATTACAAATGGGTTGATTTAGGCTATGTTTTATCTCTACGTGGCCAAACAGATAAAATCTTTTGCGGAAATGAGTCAAAGGACAATCAAGGTGCTTTTTTAATGCTTAAACCCTCCCACATCATTTTGGACAGAAACATAAGATTTTAAGGAATATTATAAATTTGTAATCATATATGACACACTAAATTTTTTACAAGAAAATATAGATTTGTGGACATGAAGTGGGTCGGTTCTACACCATCAAGAAGAGTTTGTCCATAACCCAACCCACCCGACCTAGTGATTTTGCCACCTCTACTTTGCCAGCAAGAAAAATATAGTCCCTGACCCGTATTAAGGGGCATTTGCATATATATCCAAACCTACCTTCACCTGTTAGCCTATCGCCATCCCCATCAGGTAAGTAGCAATATGAAGCTTAGACTTTATTGAAGTTAAAAAGGTAACCATTTATTCACAGAAACCTAAGAATAGTGTTTGCAAACCTATCTCTGAAAGTTTAATGCGATTTTGTATGATTCTCATCCTTCAAAATGCAGTAATCACTTTATTAATGCACGTCCAAACGGCCCCTTAATCATGCCAACCCTGCCAATTCTATTCCAGGGTGAGCAGCCAACCAATATATATAAATGTCACTACTTCAAACTTGTAAGTGACAAAAATAAGTGTTCATTTCATGCCTTTAAACCAAACAAGTCTTAATCTTCATTAAAATAATTGCAGGGTACTATTATTAAAATGTCTATGTCAGAGACAGTTGCCACAGAAATCTAAGTATTATTAGCAATCTTATTACACAACTTATAGACCATTCAATGTTTTGTTATTTTAGTACACACATACAAGATACATGGAACCAGTTGCAACTAGGAGTCGTTGACTCAAATGTTATGTCCAACCGTCCAAGGTCGTGTGTACAATTACCTCGCAGCATACATCAGCATAGCATTTACTGCAGACACACTATTATTGGCACAAGTCCATGATCATCTAAAACAGCTAAAACAAGGCACAACAAGGCAACAGAAGCATTACACGAAACTGATCATAGGTATCATATTAACATATCCTTACATTAGGGCAATATAATTGAGTCAATAAACCAAATACTCGAGGACAGAAACTTAACTCCAATACATATTATTACAATAATATTGCAATGTCCCTCTCAATTCTATACACACCACATATTTAAGAGATTTTTCATATAGTAATCTAAAAGCTAAATAAGTAGCAAATCAGAGAGTAGCAACAACAATTCAATGGAGCAGCTGCTTTCTAAGACTAAATGCAATGGTCCAATTAATTGAATAACAAGGTTGACCAGTTTATAGGTTATGGCAGAATAATAAGGAATACTGACTTCTAATAATTATATATCAATGTTACAAGTGATTGTCCGTTTGTGTTATTCATGGATCAACGCAATTACATATGTAACGAAGTCACGAAGATATGTACTGAAGTCATAGACTCGAATATTGTTTTATTACCTTTGTCACATAATAATTACAAAAATGACTAATGTTTAACATAATAACTATATAGCCTATTGATAGAATACGATCTTAAACTATAAACTGACTGAAATAAATAAAAAAGATACAAGAAACAACAAAAGGAATATAGGTCAAAAAGTTACTATAATATCTCTGTTAGTATATTACTCCATAAACGATTCTTAATCTCTATGTTGCAGCAACCGGAAACTGTTGTGAAGCTTCATGTAAGAAACTTGGTGGTGATATGTTCATACTCGAAACTTCTTCCTCGTCTTCTTCATCAGCATCCCAAAGAAACCGAGCATAAGAAGCCATAACATAACTGCAGCATCATCAAATCAAAATTCTTCAGTCAAACGATCAAAATAGTTAATAATTTCAGACACACGATGAAAATGAACATGTGTAACATACCAATCATCCGGAGAAGCTTTAACTGCTTGATCAAAGTAAGTTTCTGCCCGAGATGAATCCTTTTGTGTCACCCAAATTAAATCAGCGTACATCGATAAAGCATTTCCATCACTAGGGTTTGCTAGTATTGCTCTACTACAATACTCCTCAGCTTTCACCAAATCACCTCTCACCTGTTTACAAGTTACAAAAATGAAAGAAGTTAAAACCGGGCATAAGATAAGCAACCAAAAACATTTGACACCCAATATGGAAAATATCGCTACATAGTTGATATGTATCATGTATGTACGTTGACATGACAACTGTTGTAATTAAATAGCTAACACGGTATGGATCCATAAATGCGAAAACAAGAGAGCAATCCCACATTGGTGTAAATCTAACGTACTGTTTATAAACACATATGTTTCACAACTGGAACGTCACGTTAACCATTTTTAGACAGTTTGAACGCCACATTAAACATGTCTTGATTGTTGAAAAGGGCTACATGCATGCAAACCACTTCTGTAAAACTACCATTTACAATATACAACATTATTAACGTAATATATATACCTCTTTCAAATACTTGGCGTAATTCCCTAAAATCAGCGAATTCCCGGGATTGGCATGAATCATACTCTTATAATACAAATCCGTCACATCACCCTCACCACCATCCCCACCACCACCTCCACCATAACCACCACACATTTTCCCTCCATCACCACCACCACCTACACTGCACACCTCCTCACCTTCCACATCTTCCATAACGACATTAACACATGCATTACGTAAACAGTTAACACTAGTTAATGAGTGTCTACGTGAGATGTGTGTTGTTAGGTCAGTTTCTGATGAGGTTTTTGTGAGGAGTGAAAATGAAGGTGATTTTTTTATAAAAAGGTGGTTGTGGTGATCTGGTGATTGGTTGTGAGTTTGGTGTTTGAAGAATGAGTTTAGTGATGGATTTGATGAGCTTCTTAGAAGCATTTTTTCTTTTTTTTTTTTTTGTTTGGGGAATTAATGGAGGTGTGTTTGTTTGGTGTGAGTGAAAGTGTAAGGTCTGTGAGGGGTATTTATAGGGGAATTTGGAGGTGATCTTGGCCGTTGGTTCTGTTTGTGATGGTACACGGTAGTCTTTTTCACATGTATTGTTGTTTCTAGTGCTGAGGAAAGCTAACGGAACTGAAAAACCGGTTGAACCGGTTCAATCAAAATCTGAGTATCAAACCAGTGGCGGAGCTAGAAAAATTTTCGTGAGAGGGCCGAAACAAATTTTTATCAGGAAATACATTAAATGAGAGGGCCAAAATAAATTTTTTTTCGAGAAATACACATGAAATCGCAAATAAATACATTAACTGGTTTAGACCTAGGGGAGTCGGGACCCTCCCCGGTCCTCACATAACTCCGCCCATGATCAAAACGATTATATTCGGTTCGGTTTTTGGTTCTATATATTTATAATTTTCGGTTTAGGTTCGAATCGGTTGGGTTTGGTTCAAATCAAACCGAGAAAAACATACATAAACCATATAAATCGAACCGAACTGGACAAACACAAAACCGAACGGAGCACTTCGATTCGGTTATCGGTTCATGTCTTCCATAAAATCATTTTTTGGCTCGGTTCAAGTGTTCAGCTTTGGTCTGTTTGGTTTTAACCTACTGGTCAGCCCTAGTTGTTTCTACTAGTATTTCATAAGGTATTTTCTGAAATAATTTCAGACATTTTTACCGATTAATCTACAAGTTTTAAATCTATTGTTATAGGGACTTAAACAACGTAAACTTTCCTTTTTCAGCAAGTAATACTTCAAGAGTGTTTACAAATTTTAGGAATTAAATTTTGAAATCTCTCACATTTTTTTAGTGATGATAGTCAATTTCTTTACTTTTCGTGAGGGGTTGTTTGAGGGAAATCCTAGATATTGTGTTTCATGCTATATTCAATTGTTAATATGCTAGCCAAAAGATCAATATAGAATTCATATTTGCCATAGAACCAATAAACCATTCTCAGCCACTCATTTTTTTATCAAAATAAAAAAAATAAACTTTCACCCTTTTTTTAAAAATTAAATATCTCGTAAACCGTAAATCGTTACACGAAAAAAAATAGCATCGCGACGAGAATTAAATTATCTTTCTATAGACATGCATTGTTATATGCTTTCGACGAACTTTTTTTTTCGACAAACTTTTTTTTTTCAAAATTTCCGCCCAGAAAAATCATATATGATTTGTAAAAATCATATATGATTCGTTAAAATCAAATCATATATGATTCTTACGAATCATATATGATTTTTTACGAATCATATATGATTTTTACAAATCATATATGATTCATAAGAATCATATGTGATTCGTAAAAATCAAATCATATTATGATTTTTCCGGGCGAAATTTTTTTTAAAAAAAAAGTTCGTCGCAAAAAAAAAGTTCGTCGAAAGTATATAACAATACATATCTATAGAAAGATGATTTAATTCTCGTCGCGATGGTATTTTTTTTTTGTAGCTTGAAGATTTACCGTTTGCAAGATATGTTGTTTTTAAAAAAAAAAAAAAAGATGAAAAATAAAAATGGGTGGCTATAATTGGTTGATTGGTTCTATAGCAAATATGATTTCCATATTGATCTCATCTCTAATATGCTATAAGTGATCTCGACACCCCTCGACGGCTTGACTTTTAGGTTATGCAAACAAGGCAAAAGTTCAATATAGATCTCATATTTGTCATAGATCTAATGAACCAATCTTAACCATTCATTTTTTTGATCAAAACAAAAAAAATAAACTTTCACCCTTTTTTTAAAAGTTAAATATCTCGCAAATCTTTTATCGTTACGCGAAAAAAATCATACCATCGCGACGAGAATTAAATTATCTTTCTATAGATATGCACTTATATATACTTTCGACGAAATTTTTTTTTCAACATTTCCGCTCAGAAAAATCACACGTGATTCGTAAAAATCACATGTGATTTTTAAAAATCACATGTGATTTGATTTTTACAAATCACATGTGATTTTTACAAATCACATGTGATCTTTACAAATCACGTGTGATTTTTTTGAACGAAAATTTTGAAAAAAAAAAAAATCGACGAAAGCATGGAGAAGTGCCTATCTATGGATAGATAATTTAATTCTCGTCGCGATGGTGTATTTTTTGTAGCTTAAAGATTTACCGTTTGCAAGATATGTTGTTTTAAAAAAAAGGTGAAAAATGAGTTTTTATTAATTTAGATGAAAAATGAATGGCTAAGATTGTTTCTTTGGATCTATGACAAATATGAGATCTATATAGATCTCAACTCATGCAAACAAATAGTGTTTATTATCAATAGTTCGTTTACGCGGAGTATTAATAAATTTTGATTATGTAAATTTAAATTCAAGAAGCAATGACTATAATATTGGTGAATCAATAAACTAACGATATAATTTACTTCAATCTGTAGTTAAGTGATGTATAGATTCATCATGATCCAAAACATCATGTACTTCTTTTGTTACAAAACTATTGTTTTACAATAAAAACACGCAATTTTAGGAAAATGTAATTATTACGCCGTGTTATCAATAATATTTATCTTTACGCTTTAAAAGGTTTTTTGTTAGTTCAAATTAGAAGTGAAAACCTAAAAGATGTGGTCTAGTGGTGGGGGTTTGTGATGCTCCCGTAAAGGTCTCAAGTTCAAACATCACATGCAGCAAACTTTAGGGCCTACTTTTCGACGCCTATTCTCCGGCGCAAACATCTTTGTGAGGCTTAGAAAAGGAGGACTTTTGAAAAATAGGTAATGTTTTAATCCTGACTCTTTTGGTTCGCGAGTAACAACTAAATATTGTTTGTTTGAGGCTGATCTTTGAGAAAAGATCAGTCGAGACTCACGAGTGTACAAAGTTAGGTTTCCTTGTAAATTTACGTGAACGATAAGCACGAGATGTCGAGATTGATGAGCTTGTATAGGTAACCGATGAAAGACACGAATACACGGAGAAAAGTGTGAATGAGCGTGAGGGACCGAGAAATAAATGCATAGTAGTATTGTTTAATTCCTCATTTATCATGTGATAAAATACTATTTCTACTTGATATTATTAGGCTATCGTGGCATTCACGTGTTGACTAGTGATAAATATATTTTTTTAAAGGACTATGATAATATCACGTTCATGACAAGAAATTAAGATATATATCGTTTTACGAGTTACGATCGATTTGAAGTTTTGAAATCAAGGTTACTTGTGATGTCTTTCCAGTGGCTCGTGTGTATACATGATCATTCATGCAGTAATAAGGCAATGGTAAATACGTAAATAACCATCTTTTTGTTCGGTTTAAGGTATGTGTATTATGTGTAAGTGTTATTGCGTGTTACAATTTATGTACGTACCCAAGAGTACGCTATAGTGGTGGCGGCGGTTAGTTGATGCAATTAGGGTGGTCTCACAGAGCTTCAACTTAACAAAAGGCCTATTTCTAACTTTCAGGATATATTTATTTTTGCTCATATTTTTAAGCTCATTATGGAAAAGTGATTTTTCAAGAAACATGACTCAAAATGTGATTGTTTTATGGAGGGTTTCTCAAAATAGGGTTGTGGTCCTACAAAACTTCTCTATGTATTCTTGTACTTGCTTAACTTTACGCAACACGTACCCCCTCATCCAAAACATTCATGTTGTCCTTTGGATTCTTACTTTCTTGTACTATATTAGTTTTGTTAAATGTTAAACATAAAAGTTTACTAACGTTATATTAATAATCTAGATAACATTTTATGCTAAAAATTTGTCTACCACTGTATAATTTGAGGGTTTGATTTTAAATCAATTCAATATTTACTCAACTTAAACATCAAAAAACCATATTTACTCAAAGTATGATTTAACTACATTATGCATCATGCATTTAAAACTTGTATATATATGGCATTTTAATGTTTAGATTGAGTATATATGAAATTATCCTTCTCTTATAAAAATATTTTATTAACCAATAACAGAACTTGATTTTGCAATTATTAAGTTTACAACGCGTGTTTAATTACATGTGCTTGCACGGATTAAAAAAATACAACCAAACTTTATAAATCTCGTATGTTAAAATAGAATTTAAGCTAAATGTCATTTGTATATAAACATTGTGCGCGCAAACTTATAACAAGTATAGTGAAACAAAAAGTATAGAAATCACGATATATGTATACGTCACGAGAAGAGATTCAAACCCTTGCTTTAAAAGATATACTAAAACGTACACAAATCTAGCCTAATTTGTGACCACTTTTTTTTTTTATTTGTTAACAAAATGACGGATTTTGAGGTGTCATGACACATTTGTAGAATCTAAAAGGTTCTTTAAAACTAAAGATCTGAAATTAATAAACTAGGAGGGGTCTTACGTACATTTGTAGGACTAAAAGGAAGAGGATGAAGTGCATGTTTACTAGTGTTTTGAGAACACGTTAGGCTAATTGTTATGGTGTGGTGTTGCCACCTACCACACGTATTCCTCATTATATCTTTCTCTTTTGCACGCGCTGTCGCGTTTGTGTAGTGGTTTGGTGGTGCAGTCCACCAAACGGTTTGGATTTTTTTTTTTTTTTTTTATGTGTGATCGTATAAAGTGGTATATTTTTATATGTTTTGTTTAGTGGTGACCATTACACACGTTTGGTGATGAGTTTGGTGATGTGTTAATGATAATGTAGCGCTAATGTAAAGGTGATAGTTTTGATGACCATAACACCCAGTCTTAAATGAATACCTATTAATAATTTTCACATCTAATAAGGCCTCATCTTTTTGTTATATGGCGCAGGGCAATTAAAGTTCACCGAACGGCCCTAATACGCTAATGTGCGAACATTTGCTACTCGACATGATTTTAGTCAACCGGATGCACGATCACGAAGAATCTACATAGAAGATGATTTATGCTTTTGAAAACTTTGGATTCGTCTCCGTATCAAAACATGGATTATTTTGTTTTACTATGGAACTTGTGTATCGAACCTCATAACATAAATCTTTAATGAAAATTAAAAGTGAGATAAAATTCATACAGATTCGAATTTGAAAAAAAAAAAATAAATAATAATAATAAGAAGAAGAGTAAAAGAAGAAGAAAGATCAAAAGAATTTCAAAGACATACATAACATGTACTACGGGCATAAATAGAACTTGACAAGTTAAATTGGATAGACCAAAATCTAACGTATTTGTTTTAGGGGGCAATTTACATTTTCATATAACATTCCTACTAGTAATGTATACTACTACAAAGTGCAAGAGTTAAAAATGTACTATTACTATAAATTTTGAGGGGGGCCACAACCCCTCCCAATCTCCAACATGTTCCGTCGCTTACTACGGGGAAGTAGTACTTTTCAGGATTATGTTGTTTAACCATCATTATATCATTATATGATGTTGTACCAGAACTTATACATCACATGTCATGCTTAATAGTCATTTCTTGCACTTTTAAATCCAAATTTGATGATTAAACATGTTTTCAAAAATTGTAAACGTGGATATTCATATTACATGTGAAAATAGTTTAGCTAGAAGTTGCACAGAGTTATAGAATGTATGTTTTCGTCATGAGCCATGCAAATAACAAACCAAAGGCCATGGTGGCTAGGTTTGCAACAAGTGGTTGGGGCTCGATAGTTTGGGCACCACCATATTAATTGGGTCCCAAGAATTGACTTCAACGGTGAGCCTTTAAATGACAAACTTTGCTATTGACTTCTTTGACATGTTTTTCGGTTTGGGCAATGATACGTACACATAATATTTTACTTTGCACATATTGAATTAACGAATAAGACAAAAAATACCCAATGTAATTTTATGTTGCAAAGTAAAATTACATGTGTACATATCAATTCCCTATGGTTTTGCTAAAAAAAAAAGACATGTTTCTGGTCAGAAAAAGAAAATGAAATTTATTGGTTACATACTTGCATATACAAAGTGCAAACAAAAATTGCATTAAATAATTGGGTTAAGATGGTCAAATGCTATTTTAACGTTTTAGGCCAACATTATATTCAGGCGTGATACTCGCAGGGACGGAGCCAACATATACTCCCTGTGTCTCAAAATTATTGTCCATATATATATTTTTTGTATGTCTCAAAAAAATTGTCCACTTTCTTTTTTAACTAAAAACTAGAGAATATATTAGGGGAATATTCTCTTTAAGTGGTTCAGATTTATATTGGTCTCATTTTTATTAAATTTTGTGATATCTTATGACAATAATTTTGAGACGAAGAGAGTAATAATAAAGGGGTTGATTTTTTATTTTTATTTTCAAACAAATTAGAAGTGATTTGCACCTTTATTTTTTTTTTTATTTTTTTTTTAATAATTTGGGCACATTACTATATAAGTAGATAAACCAGATTTTGAGTATAATACAACTATGTAATGCATGAAATATAGTGTCCCAATAAAAAAAAATGTATGTGCAAATCAATTCTCTAAACAAATTAAGTCACATAACTTAAACATTAAATGAAAGGTTATAGTGATCACACACGCCAACAAATCCGGATTACAAACTTAAAAGTTTGATAAGAAAAACACATGATAATTAATAAATAAATTATTACATAAAAAAATGTTGAGCATGAAACGATGTCAAACTTCCGTTAATTCTTTTGCCCTCTAGACCGTTGGAGGGTCGTTTACCTATAATTGAGCAATGAGCTTACTGGCCTATTGAAGGGGCTCGAGCACCCGCTAGCCCTTACTCTCTCTGCGCCTCTCGTTACTCGATTTATCTCCTAGGATATAGCTTTGAAAAAAAAATCCTCTATTACAATTTTCTTAAAAACCCTTTGAAGATTTGGCAACTAATGTGCGGTTCATCTATTACATATGAGTTATGTGGTGTTTGAGTTTACCTTAATTGTCTTAAAATAATAATAATAATAATAATAATTTCATATATTACGCTACTTATTGATTAATTTCACATATACCTAAGGCGTAATTATTGAATGCATAATGTATGATATTTTTAAAGCATGTTTGAGTATATACGAAATTTCCAAATTTAAAAAGTGGAGATATGAAATTGCCTCTAAAAATAATAATTTTAAAAAGTCATTTGAAAAGTGTTCGTTTATGACTTAATTGAAAAGAATGAGTAAGAGCATCAGGTACCCTTCGTGTCGTCGGGTTGGTGTTATGGGAAAAGTGCTGCCACGTCAGTATTTTTTCCTATAACATCAGAATTTACCATAACACCAAAAACATTCATCCCTCCTATAACACCAGACTATTGTGCCATCGTGCACCCCTGGACCTCACAACTGAAAAAGAAAAGAAAGTAAACTTCTAATAACGGGAAAACGTGAGCCACAGTGTGCATGTGGTGCCGTCCGATTGTGTTTTTCGGGACCATGTCGACTGGTCATGACGGGAAAACGTGAGCCACGATGTGGACCTCGCACCGTCCGTTCGTATTTTGCTGAAAAACACCAACGAAAATGCTGGACACCAAGAGCTCTTAAAAGATAAAGTGTTAAAATGAAAGATCTCCACATTAAGTAATCTTTTATTTAATCATGACTTAGTTAAAATGCTACGTATTAAACAAGCAATAGTTAAAATATTAAACAAACAAGGCCTTATTTTATTTTATTTTATTTTACTTTTTGGATGACACAAACAAGCCCTTATTAAAACTACTAAAGTGAAGAAACGAGTTTTAGAAAATTTATGGTCATTTTTTCAACTTAAGCACAAATACGATAGTTACAACAACAATACCTAATCATATTTGAATGAGTTACGGGGACAAATACGAATATACGATAGTTAGATGGTCAAATATGTTAAATCCAAACAAGTTAATACTGAACAAAGCAACGAAAGCCACAAGTTGGTTATTATCAAGTTAACGTACTTGTATTATCTGTCTTTCATCCAGATACATCAATAATGGACCTATGGGATATCACGTGCTAATGAATATGACACTGAATTGACCTATTTNTAGGCGCTAACCTTAAGAATGCACATTGTAGAAGCGGTTTAAGTCCAGAGATATAAAACGATTTGAGTAAATTTTCAGAGATCCCCGTTATTCTATTTATAAGTACCTCAAACTCATTCTGATATTCGGCCACGGTACCCATTTGCAAGAGCTTAGATAGTGCATATTCCGTCCGATCACATCCGCTCGATGCCATGAACATTAACTCGAAAAACAAAAAAATATATTTTTTTGATGAACAGTAACTCCGCCCGTGAACAGTACGTGAATAGTACCCGATGAACAGTAATTTTTTTTTCTTTTAATTGGAACCCTAATCAAAAACCCTCTCAATGAGAGCTCTCAATGAAAGCACCAATTGATACGACCCGGTTAGGGGTTGTATCGGGATAGGGCACCACTTCAAGCGTGTGCTGGCTCCGTCAGAAAATAGAAGAAAAGAACTAGAGATTTATTTATGTTATACTTTGATTGATTCATTCATAATAATGATTCGGTATATATAACCGAATAACCCTAGCTTGTAAAACAAGCCAAACATAAAGACATATCTAAACAATGACACTTTCCTAATACGACACAAAGACATATCCTAAATAAATATAATATGACATAAAGCCGTGGGCGTATCAGAGATTGTCCCGGAAAACACCCCCAACGACGCTAGGAGGGTACCGTCCCCTCGCGTTTTCTCGTATGTTTGTCGCTTTTTTGCATTTTTCTTTTCTTGTTTCTTTTTTGAATTATGAACATTGGCAAATGGTCAAAAATAATAAACACCCCTTTACTAGCCGTTATTTTTGTCACAATATTCACTTTTTCCCAAACTTTTACCCTTTAAAAATCCCACAAATACCCATATTAATCTTTTTATTTTTACACGCACTTAAACATACACATCTCAACAATACTTTTATTTTTAGCTTCAAAAAAACCCTATGGATACCAATGAATGTGATCTTTACGATCTTTATTCTCAAGCCGATGTGCAACGCTACGGTCAATATTTTCAATATTATCAATAATTTCAAGCTTTTAATGATCAAGAAGCCTCAACTTCGGATCCTATGCCTAGGAGATACATAACCCGTAACTGAGAAGAGGCGGAAGAATAGCTAACGGAAGATTATTTTGGACGAAGATAGTCCACCTAAATATCCCGGGAGGGTCTTTAGGCGAAGGTATCGTATGAGTTCAAAACTTTTAAACAAATACTTAAAGATATTACCAATTAGAATGTTGACCCTCTTCCCGAATACTTTCGTTATTTTTAAACAAGAATACGATGCTTTGGATGTTTAAGTACTAGTCATATCATGAAATACACATCGACCATACGCCAATTGCCATAAGGCAACACCCGATGCATTTGACGAGTACTTACAGATTGGTGAATTTTGTTCACGTGATTGTTTGCACAACTTCATTAAATGCATATATAGTTTATACTTTAATGAGTTTTTATGAAAACATGATTTAAATGATATCACACATATATATGTATTGCATGAAGAAAAACATGGACTCCCGGATACAGGAGCATCAATTGTATGCACTGGCAATGGACAATCTGCCTAATGGGCTTACACATGCAATTCAAAAGACGTGTTGCGTCACAAGAATTGTTGATTTGGCATGCCTATTTTAGTGTTCCGGGGGGCAAATAACGGCCTCAATATTCTATACGGTTCACTGTTATTTGATAACCTTTTTGCCAATATAGCTCCGGAAGCTCCTTTTGTAGTAAATGGAAAAACTTACGCAAAATGTTACTATTTATCGGATGGAATTTATCCTCAATGGTCTAAATTTGTTAAAATATATTCTATTGCAAGGGATGCAAAAACAACAAAGTTTAAAAGAGTTCAAGAAAAGATATTAAACGAGCGAGTCCTACAATGTCGTTGGGGAATTATACACCAACCTACGCGTGCTTTCCAAATCAAAACGTTATGAAGAATCATGTATTGTTGCATCATATTACATAACATGATATTGAAAGATCAAGATTTCACAGTTTGTGAATTTAACGAATTGTACGTTTCTGCACAACCAAATATCACACGTACTTGGATCGAACAATGCGAGACACATCGAAGGAAAAACAAAGAACGTCGGGATATGAGAGAGCACGACGAACTTCGACAAGATATTGTGGAGCATTTATAAAACTTTAATCATTAAATTGGTTTTTTTTAGGTACGTTATTATTAATGTATCTTTTATTTTTAATTTTTTTTGTACTTTTTAACGTAGTTTTTTTTATTATTGAAATTTTAGTTTTAGTTAAACGTGTTGTTTTATTTAAATAAAAAAATATATATGTGGGGTCCAAGGGTGCACGACGGCACCAGAAAATGATGTTATAGGAGGATGAGGTTTTTGGTGTTGTGATGAATTTTGGTGTTATAGGAAAAAGTGCTAATGTGACAGTGTATTTCCTTACGGCACCAGAGTACCTAGTGCTCTAAGAAGACGTGTAGATTAAAATCTTCAACTATTGTATTTGAAATATTTTAACTAATAAATTTATCACCAATTTTGTAAAAACTACTTATATAAATGCAATGGACCACTTGAAATATTAGTAGCAATAATCAACTGTCTGAATGAAACCAGGGTGTAGATTTGAAGTACGTTATGAGCCTCACATTGTAATGTTTATATCACCATTTTCGGCCATAGTTCATTGACACGTACCAAAAGCGATTAGATTCGTTTTTAGCAAACGATAAAAATTATACATGTTTCTGGAAGATGAATCGTGTATACCTAACTGATGTTTTGAAACATTTTACGTAAAAATAATGTACATACTTTGAGGCAAATTTTTTGAAGTTATATTCAAATATATAAAATGCTAATCGTAATACTTGAACAAGTCAAGCAGACCAAATTAAGATCACAAATTTTAAGTAAGTACAAAAGTGAATCCTGGTTGAAAAATCTTGACATTTGCCAATTTTAACTACTAAGCTTAAAAAAAATTGATTAATACCCATAACTAATCTTTTCCAATGATAGTTCATATAGTATTTTTTTTACATTGATGGTGCTTGCAAAATGTCTAAAATTCACAATTTGATACGCTCCGGGCTTTATGTCATATTATATTTATTTAGGATATGTCTTTGTGTCGTATTAGAAAAGTGTTATTGTTTAAATATGTCTTTATGTTTGGCGTTTTACAAGCTAGGGTTATTCGGTTATATATACCGAATCATTATTATGAATGAGTCAATCAAGTTTGTCAAGTAATTATCTAGTCTTCTTCTCTCTATTTTCTTACGGAGCTCCCACANCGACACTGTTCACCGGTACTGTTCATCGACACTGTTCACCGTTACTGTTCATCAGAATTTTTTTCCCAAGTTCTCCGAGTTACTGTTCATGGCATCGGGCAACAACGATCGTGACGTACTATCTAAGCTTTTGCAAATGGGTATGGTGGCCGAATACGAGAATGATTTTAAGATTCTTAAAAATCAAGTAACCGGGATCTCAGAGTCTTTACTTATATCGTATTATATCGCCGGACTTAAACTAGATCTACAATGTTTACTCTTACGGTCAATTCTCAAAACTCTAGACGAAGCTTTTTCATTGACCCGTGCGGCGGAAACACGCTTCACGAACCTAGATATTTGGGAATTTTTGAGGTCCCATCCTTTAACTTTGGGAGAAGACTTCTTCAAAGCTCGTATCACCGAGGGTCATTTTGAGACAATTGCAAAGGAAGAGAAAGAGCACATCGTTGAAAAGAAAATAGATGTCATTCTACCATTAGAGGGTGAATTTGCTTCACCTAAGGCTGAAGGGTCATTGAATGCTGATGAGTATATTGGAGTTGAAGAGGTTGTGGGTGGTGGCGAAGCGCTTAAGATTGGCGAGGATGATTTGAATAGAGTGATATCAACACTTAAGGATGGAGGTGATGAATTTGATAGTCGTTTGGATGAAATAAATTTGAATTTAAGTGAGGAATTAGCGGACTCTCAATTTGCATATTCTTCGTATCACCTTGAGGGCAAGGTGATTTTTGAAGGAGTGGGGAGTGTTACGGCGTAGGTAGCGGAAGGCGGAAGAATGGTGTTGTGTTATGTCCAGGGTAATGGAAGGCGGAAGAGGAAAAAGGTGTTGGTTGCGGTAGCGGAAGGCAGGAGAACTACGAGAGTGAAAGATACTCCCTCCGTCCTAAATTTATTGTCCACTATTGACTTTTTTAGTTTTTCTTCTTCAACTTTGGCCTTAAATATTTTTGTGGATGTTATATAATATTTGATGCAAAATATATAAATGAATTGGGTTTTAAGTGTACTTTTCAATGGTATAATTTTTAATCAAGTATTATATAATAATAAAAAAAATATATTTATGGTCAAAGTTGAACCAGTTTGACTTTGAAAATTCAAACTGGAAAATAATTTTGGGACGGAGGGAGTATGACTAGGATTAGGATTAGGATATGGGATCCCGGAATCAAGAGAATTTTTTAAGACAACACCTTGAGGACAAGGTGATTTCGAAGGAGTGGGGAATGATACGCCCCGGGCTTTATGTCATATTATATTTATTTAGGATATGTCTTTGTGTCGTATTAGGAAAGTGTCATTGTTTAGATATGTCTTTATGTTTGGCTTGTTTTACAAGCTAGGGTTATTCGGTTATATATACCGAATCATTATTATGAATGAATCAATCAAGTTTGTCAAGTAATTCTCTAGTCTTCTTCTCTCTATTTTCTTACGGAGCTCGCACACGCTAAAAGTGGTGCCTTATCTTGATACAACCCTAACCGGGTCGTATCACAATTACTCTAAAGATTATTCTATTTTGAGTTTTTTTATACTTGTTACTGTGTCGAAAATTATTTGGCCCACCCAAAAATAAAATCCTGGCTACGTCCCTGGAAACGGGCGGGCGAATTCACATGAGAGAAAAAAAAAACTCTTGCCGGAGTTCAACCCACGGTATATTTTCAACAGAAGACATTTTACAAAGCGTGTTACAAATTCGAACCATTAAGAATGTTTAGACATAAATGCATACTCAACACTACTCAAATTTGAGTTATTTTATAAACTAAGTTTTTGTTGCAAATTAAGGGACAAATCCCCACCATCCATCTAGTTTGATCTAATTGTGGGGATTAACCTAAGATTTAATAGGACAACCTAAGTCCATGTTTTTCTTCTTGTCTTTTTGTCTTTTTTATTTATTCAATTTTTTTTCCTTTTCTTTTTAGTATTTTTTTTTAATTCATGTTTTTTCTTTAATTCACGTTTTTTTCCGCTCTTTTTTAATTCGTTTTTTTTTATTTTTTTTATTATTTTTTTTACGTTTTTATACGATTTTCACATATATTCGTCGGTTTTTTACGTTTCATTCGTTTTCGTCATTTTTTACGTTTTCGCCTGTTTTCTTACGTTTTCGCCCGTTTTCATACGTTTTCGTCTATTTTCTTACGATTTCGCCCGTTTTCCTCCGTTCTGTCCCTCTCAGCATTTGGAATCTGTGATCTAGTGCCGCAAATGGAGCTTGTTTTATGAGTTGTTTGGTGCTTTCTGATTTATGAGATTGGTCATTGTCTTTTACTNTTTTTATACGTTTTTTTCCGTTTTCTTCTATTTTCGTCCGTTTTCATACGCCTTCGCCCGTTTTCTTACGTTTTCGCCCGTTTTCATCTGTTTTCATACATATTCGTCCATTTTCATACGTTTTTGTCCGTTTACATATGTTTTCGTCAGTTTTCATACGTTTTCGTCCATTTTTATACGTTTTCGTCCGTTTTCATACGTTTTCATCTAATTTTTTCTGTTTTCATTTATTTTCGTCCGTTTTCATTCGTTTTCGTTCATTTTTAAATGTTTTCGACTATTTCCAGACGTTTTATACGTTTCTGAATATCACAAGTGATATTCTATGATATTCAGTATATCACTTGTGATATTCTATCGGAAGTGATATTCTGCATATCACAAGTGGTATTCTGAATATCACAAGAAAATAGTAGTCCAAATATTGCACTAGTCCAAATATCAAGTACTTACAAAGATATAACTCTCATGTTGCACTAGTCCAAATATCAAGTGATATTCTGTGATATTCAGAATATCACTTGTGATATTCTATCGCAAGTGATATTCTGAATATCACAAGTGATTTGTTTAGTTTGTGTTTGTTAGTGGCCTGATTTGATGTTTAGGTGTTTGTTAAGATGTGATAGCGTCGTGTAATGTAGCGGCGATAAAATGTATTAATGATCTTATATAAAAGAAAACTGCTACTTGGATGAAATATAAAACTATAAAAGTTATGAGGTAAATCAACCCTCCCCCTATTTTAAAGTTATTTCACCATACAAATAATCCCACATCAGTTAAAGTTAACAATCGCATTACATTTCACGACGCTATCACATCTTAACAAACGCCTAAAAAACAATTCAGACCACTAACTAACGCAAACTAAACAAACGAAGATACTAAAACTATTCTGAACAAGTGATACTAAAACACCATTGTGTGTTTGAATATCACAAGTGATTTTCAACAAATGTTTTGTAACATGAAAATCGCAAGTAATATTCTGAATATCACAAGTGATATTCTGAATATCACAAGTGATATTCTGAATATCACAAGTGATTTTCAACAAATGTTTTGTAACATGAAAATCGCAAGTGATATTCAAGAAATGTTTTGTAACATGAAAATCGCAAGTGAAATTCTGAATATCACAAGTGATATTCAGAAAATCACTTGTGATATTCTGAATATCACAAGTGATATTCAGAAAATCACAAGTGATATTCAGAATATCACAAGTGATTTCACATTTTCTTAATTCACGTTTTTTTTTCACTTTCTAACGTTTTTGTCCGTATTCATGCATTTTCGTCCATTTTTATACGTTTCTGAATACCACAATTGATATTCTTAATATCACAAGTGATATTATGTCATATTCTAAATATCACTTGTGATATTAAGAATGTCAATTGTGATATTTAGAAACGCATGAAAACATACGAAAACAAATGAATACGTATGAAAGCGTAAAAACACGTTTGAAAACGGATGAAAACGTATAAAAAATGGACGATAACGAAAGAAAACAGATGAAAATGGAGGAAAACGTATGAAAACGAACGAAACCTTTGAAAACGTGTAAAAACTGCCGAAAATGTATGAAAACGGACGAAAACATCTAAAAACAGACAACAATGTATAAAAACGAAAGAAAACATATGATAATGAACAAAAACGTATATTAACTTATGAAAACAAAGCAAAACAGACTAATACGTATAAAAACAGACGAAAACGTATAAAAAAAACTGTGGAAAACAGATAAAAATGTCTGAAAACAGACGAAAACGTAAAAAAAATGGATGAATACGTATAAAACAGACGAAGAAATATGAAAACGAAAAAAAACGTCTGAAAACGTATGAAAACGGACGAAAACGTATGAAAACGCATGAAAACGGACAAAAACGGTAAGAAAACAGATGAATGCAGACGAAAACGTCTGAAAACAGACGAAAACGTACGAAAACGGACAAAAGTGTCTGAAAACGTATAAAAACTGCCGAAAACATATGAAAACGGACAAAAACGTCTAAAAAGGGACAAGAATGTATAAAACGGACGAAAACGTATAAAAACGGACAAAAACATTTGAAAACGGACGAAAACTTATAAAAATGGACGAAAACGTATGAAAACGGACGAAAGTGTATAAAATTGGGCGAACATCTGAAATGTCTAAAAATTAACGAAAACTTAAAAAAATAGACAAAAACGTATAAAAACGTATGAAAACGGACGAAAACGTGTATAAACGTATAAAAACGGACAAAAACGGGCGAAAATGTAAGAAAATGACAAACAATATGAATTTTAAAAAAATACACATGAATTTAAAAAAAAAACGTGTGAGAACGGACAGAAACGGGCGAAAACGTAAGAAAGTGAAAAAAATATGAATTTTAAAAAAATACACATGAATTTAAAAAAAACGTGATTTTTTTAAAGGTAAAAAATGAATAAAAAACGTTCATTAAAAAAAACAATACAAGTACNGGGGGGAAAAGAAATAAGAAAAATACAATGAATAAATAAGAAAGATAAAAGGATAAGAAAAAAACATGGACTTAGGTTTATGCATTAAATCTTAGGTTAATCCCCACCATTAGATCAAACTATATGGATGGTAGGGATTTGTCCCTCAGTTTGTAGCAAAAAACTGGTTTGCAAAATAACTTTTCTCGGGTTATGCATGGGTTATTTGTTTATAAAGTGTTAGCATCGAAAAAGTGTAAATCGTTATCTGGGCCGGGTCTAATCTTGTACTATTGTAATAATTTATGGTTTGGATAACACGTTGTTTATCTACTTGACTGGAAATAATGGGTGGGCTTTGGATTCGACAAATCCATTGGGGCCTAATAATTGACTTCAACGGCGTGAGTCGTTTCGACAAAATGGCCCTCTAAGTCAAGGTTATAAAGATTAGGATCCTACATAAGTTCGTTTTCGTTCTTGTAAGATCGTGATCCTTAGATCAGATCGAGCTCTTAAGATCCTACTATAATGTTAGTATTTTCTTAATAGGTGTTGTAACATTATTCAAATCTATAAATTGTTATATATCAAAGTATCAAACACAAAATTGTATGCATGTTTTGTAAAAATGATAGCCTCAATTATGATTATGAAATGTTTAAGAGAACCTCTTGTTTTCTTTAATTCTATAAAACTTACTTCATAAATTTATAGATTTTTAGCTTGTGGTTTGAGCAAAATAAGACAGGATCTGATCGGGATCTTAATAACTCATGGTCAAGATCAAAATTTTGTTAAGATCCTACGTTGCAAAGATCCTAAGTGGGATCAGAATCGTTTTAGCTTTATATTATCGTAAAATCTTAAGATCATAAGATTAAAATCGGGATCTTAACAGCCATGCTCCAAGTGTCTAACGAACCATTTGGTACTTGGTGGGGTTACCTTGTTTTCAAGAACCGAAACAGAGCAAAGAAGTTACTGATATATGTTGATGATCTCATATTGAAAAAATAAAAATAAAAAAATGAAAATAAATGAAAATGTCTGCGGGTTAGAAGTCTAGGAGAGTGATTTGAGGTGTGTACGTTTAGCCAGAGACGGCCTCAGAATTTTTAAGAGGTATTGCACAAACTTTTTTCTAAAATTATGAGTACTAAAGTTGCATTGTAAGGAATTTATTTGGTAAAATCAAGGGTTGCATGTACAAAGAAACGATATATTTTAAAAATAATTTACACTTCGTAACCTAAAATCAGATGTGGCCCATTCCACACCCGGCTCCCAAGTGGCCAAGTGGGTCCGACCGGTCCGTCCTGCGTTTAGCGAGTTAGTTTTTATTCTGTTACCTATATAATCATTTGAGGTTGATAATGTTACTACTATGTTAGGTGATTTTGGACATTTTATGATCGTTATTAATCCAATTAAATTTCGATGCAATTTATCTGTCTTAGTAACATTTAGCATTATATTGAAATTACTAAATTATTTTGGTGCAAATAATTTGATAGTGATATTCTCAAGTCACACCTACAAGTTTCATTCTTTTCGAATTAACCTCTTCAAAGTTCAAATATTTTGTATCATAGGTGCAAAAACATTAGTTACCTCTTCTCTAAAACCTGATTTATAATATTTCTCTCACTTTTTACAAAAATGTCATTTTGATCATTTTGATGTGTTTGTTCCTTAGATGATCAGCATTTACCAAACAACTTAACAAAAAAACACAACAAAGTATATAAATTCGTAGCCGTCGAACACTTTCTTCATCTTCTCCATCATTCGGCATCCCAAAGAAATTCAGCATAAGAAGCCAAAACATGACTGTATTATCATAAAAACAAGTCTATTAGAAAAATACTCAAAGTTTAGTAATACTAACTAAAATAATGAATGTGTGCAGAAAATATATCCATGGTTACCAGTCATTAGGAGACGCTTCAACTGCTTGTTCAAAGTAACTTTGTGCACTCGTTGCGTCCTTCTGTGTCTTCCATATCAAATCAGCGTACATTGACAATACATTTCCATCGGTTCCATTAGCAAGTATTGATCTGCTACAATACTCCTTAGCTTTTGTAAAATCGCCTCGTACCTGTTTGCAATACTTGATCAATTTTGGTAATAGAGGTTTATATATGAACATATGTAAATAACAAAACATCTCATTCATATATATTTACATTGTACTTTGAAATAATTTGAAGTGAATAATGTTTCTGCGAGTCTTTTCAATTGACCTAAAATACGGACACTTTATACACGCAAAAATGTACACCCTAACTAGTTTAAACCTTGTTAGGATCAATTAGGATATACCTCTTTGAGGTACTTAGCATAGTTGCCAAGAATCAACGCGTTATCCGGGTTCAACTCAATCATACTCTTATAATACGAATCTACTCCTTTGTCATTCTCGTGATAATCCCATTCTCTATATCCCCCGTATACTCCCCTACCGCCACCACTTCCACCACTACCATACAAGAAACCTGCATTATCGATCTCCTTTGCTTCCACATTCACTTGCATTGCCATACATGAAAGCAAACCATGTGTACGAATATTTTTTAGAATTGATGGTGTTTTCGAGCCTTGTTGCTGGATCAAAGTGTGTTGTAGTGAAGGTGATCTTATTGTTGAAAACATGAATGTGGGATCATTTGAGTTCATGAGTAGCATTTTTAAGCCCATAACTAAAAAACACTAGAGAATATATATTGTCTGGTTTTTATGGGAAACACAAGAAACGTGAACATATTTATACTAGAATCACAACAACATCTTGACATTTCGTATATATTGCTGCTAGTTGCCTACTAGGGGTGTGAAACGATCCCACTTGCCTTCTAATAACATGTCAAGGAATTCGAAAATGAATTCAGTTGAATTAATCTTAGAAAATATAATGACTTAAGAATTTATCAACTTTCCACTTATTCTTTTTAGTTTTTATCTATCAGATTATTTTTCTACTATTTAATATGTAAACTTCTAATTTCTCATACATTCATACTTAGTGTATTCTTATAGTTAGGTTCGATACACTTGAATAGATAATTATTTGGGAATGTGTCAAACTTTATCCCTCTAAGTTATACACAACAATAACAATACTCATTTATTTTTTATTTTTTTTTTTATTTTTTATTTATTTATTTATTTTGTTGCAAAAGGGTGAAATATTTTATTAACATCAAACTTTTACAACAAGTGTTCAACTGCAATGGACATGCCCATTCAGTGAAATATACTAACAAACATTACATTCACAACAAGATCTCAGACAACAAACATAAGTCTCTAACAGACATTCCATAAAATTCATACAACCTATGCTACATGAAATGAAGCCATCAGATTTGTAGCAGCAAAGTAGCAAACCAACCCATAGTCTGCATACTCCAATTCACCCACAATTGCACCAAGACCATAACCTCACAATATACATTTCCCTACCAACATCCTATTTGATCATTCAACCCACATCCACAATAACCAAAAGGAGAGGATGGCAGGGCATCATTGTGTAGGCTATAGCCACCCATTCACTCAACCTGATCAAGGGCTCTTCCAATGTTCCTACATTTCCGTCTCTTGAATGGCTTCAGAACATTAGAAACACACACCTTGAGGGGAACACTCCTAACCTCCTGTGGACAGTGTATTGCTAGGACCAAGTAGGTTCATCTTTCACTCCTCACTATTCCTAGCATCATACACTGTCCCACCAAGCATACTTTACCCTTCACAACATGGAAACCTACTTTATGGCAGACAATATATACCTAAACTGTTATAAGAGCATTTTAGAAATAAGTACCTAACAAAGGCCAACTTATTTATGAGAATGATTAAAAACAGAATAGGCAATAAGTCTCCAACATACAAGGCCATCATGTGTAGTATGCTATATAAACTTCAAGTTTCTACATGCTGAAACTCTGAAGTACATGATAAATCCTCAAATCAAGCCTCAAAACTGTCAATTGGATTGTTGAGACTTGAATGCAGACATCAATTCATCATTCTGCAGAATAGCAATCCAAAGAAGCCACATTCTTGAAACGTCTATTAAAATAAAGCCCATAATTTGCAATGTTCTATCCTAAATAATTGTAGACCCTGTATTTAATTAATTTCAAAGTTAGGAATATATTGTAAATACTTAGTTTATGTATTTAAATCTGTATAGAATATAGTATGTCGAATTGTATAGTTTAGTGGGTCAAAATGGCGCCAAAATAAGAAATGACAGTTAATACAGTTATTTGCCAAAAGTCACTTTTTGAAAATAACTGTCATATAGATAGATGTGTCGTTTCTTGAAGCAGCATGTTGCTTCATGAAACATTGTAACGTTTGGATACTTATAAATATGTGTTTTCACAGAAAACACATAATCAATCATATCAATAATAATTCTATATTCTGCATATATCTTTGTCCCACTTTTTACCCGTTTTACACTGCAAGTTTTATTACAAACTTAGAACCTTCACAATGGTAAACTATAAACATGTCTCCCAATCCAAACTAGTTGGCAAACACCCTGTACACAAATGGTATCAGAGCTCAGGCTCTTGTCCTTGGGATTTGCCAACAAACTCACAAAATAATGGAGGCTTCTACACTGGAAAGTATTTACTCAGAGAGACACCAAAACGTGTCTACCAATGGAACACAAGGAGAAAAAGTATTTCTCCTAAGGGAAAGGAAATGCTTGTCAAGAAGGTTTTGGAAAACGAAGCCTATAATGATGCTAAGTTGAAAGAAACACAGAATGAAGACAGGCAGAAAACAAAAAAGGAAAGAAAAGCAAAGTGTTACATCTGTAAAGAGAAAGGGCATGTCTTCTGGGCATGTGAAAGCAAGAAAAAAATAGCAGTGGCTGAATCCAACCATGAACTTGCCACCACTGCACAAATTCTCAAAGAAGAAGTAAAATTTCCAGAGAAAGTTCATGTTATTGGGGACTACATAGTTGCAGGATCAAACTTGAAATCTTGGAATCAGGTTTGGTATGTTAGCAATCATTACAAACATCATCTGTGCCCTAGTAGGAAACTGTTCACAAACATCAAATACTCATTCAAAATGATTGGAAAAGAAGAAGTTGAGAAAAAATTTATTTTCTCATATGGAATTGGTGATGTGATGGTTGAGACAGAAGATGGTGAGATCATGGTACCAAATGTTCAATATACCCCTGAGGTATCATTGAACATTCTCAGTTATGAATTGCTTGAACAACAAGGTTACTTGGTAAATGTGGACAACAACAGATGCAAATTCAAATATATGTATGAAGAAGATATGACTGGAAGGAAAGGAGCACTGGAGAAAGACAATTTAGATCTGATTTGGGGGCCAAAACATGTGATTGCAGAACATAATAGATATTTGGATTCATACTTTGAATCAATGAAGCCACAAGATGAATGCTCTCTCATAAAAGGCCTGGAAGATCTGACTTGTGACAGAAATAAAGAGTATGACTACATGGATGAAGATTTTATCTCTGTGAATGGTACACTTTATTCTTTAAGAGTTAATTCATTCAACAGGTTTTTATCCTTTATGAATTTACTCAAGAAAGATGATATTGTGTACAAACATTGGGAAGTGCTCAGTACAAAATACTTGGAAATGCTTAAATGGTTTTACTTGGTCTATTTAAACTATGATCAATTAGAAAAACTCCCTCCAAGTATAGGTGTGATAAAGATAGACTTGCTTGCACTGCATAAATTGGTTGATAGCCTTGGAGGCTATGTAACAGTCACACTTAGTGGCAATTGGAGTATGATAGCCCAGATGCAGGGATTGACAAAGGAAGAAGGAGATGCTATAAAGGCATGTTACAAAAAATTTGTAGACTTGGTTGTTGTATATCACAACACTGCCCAGATTCCATGGAACACAGAACATGAGAGAGGTGAATGCAGTTACACTGCAAAAGAAAATGGCCCACATGACTCGTATGGACTGGAGAACAGACAAAAGGACCAAGCATTGGATTGGAATGGTGTCAAGATTGAAGACTGCATGGATCAACATGATGGAGAAGTAAGGAATGAAGAGAACAGTGATTTTACAGTCATTGTTTGAAGAAGTCACACAAACAAGAAGATTTGATATTAATTAACTAGGGGGGAAATGTAGACCCTGTATTTAATTAATTTCAAAGTTAGGATTATATTGTAAATACTTAGTTTATGTATTTAAATCTGTATAGAATATAGTATGTCGAATTGTATAGTTTAGTGGGTCAAAATGGCGCCAAAATAAGAAATGACAGTTAATACAGTTATTTGCCAAAAGTCACTTTTTGGAAATAACTGTCATATAGATAGATGTGTCGTTTCTTGAAGCAGCATGTTGCTTCATGAAACATTGTAACGTTTGGATACTTATAAATATGTGTTTTCACAGAAAACACATAATCAATCATATCAATAATAATTCTATATTCTGCATATATCGTTGTCCCACTTTTTACCCGTTTTACACTGCAAGTTTTATTACAAACTTAGAACCTTCACAATGGTAAACTATAAACATGTCTCCCAATCCGAACTAGTTGGCAAACACCCTGCACACAATAATAAGATAAGAGCTTTTACCAATAATGCAGGAAACTACTTTATGGTAGCATGTACAATATACAAAAGGAAATCAACTATTTTGTTACCCCACCAGGATACACAAGATAGCTAATAACCTAAAGTATAGTAATGCTCCAAGATACTAATCATCTGCAGTTGTATTATTCATCTCCCAAACACCCTTTAAACCAGCTTATTGATCATTAAGACTTCTTATTTTAGCTCCATTTAGCCTCACTGATATAATGTTTTTGAACTTGACCTCCCAATCTTTAGCAACTTTTTGAACATTGGCAGAATTCAAAACTTTAAGCCCAGATAATATAAGCTGAACAGACTCAGTGATATTGGTAGCCAAGTTTTGTACAGATCTTCTTTCACTAGTAAACAACCTTTTGTTTCTTTCTTGCCATATGAAATATACCATAGAACTAAATGTAAGCCTGCTCACCACATTTTTGATAGAGTTAGATGTCCTATTAGCCATTTGCTCAACATTATCATTCCAATTAGACTTTAAATCTTGAATATAGCTTTGTCCTCTGATCACTTCCCAAACACTAGCAACAAATAAGCACTGAAAGAACAAATGATCATGAGAATCCATACACTGACTGCATAGTGAACATTTCATATTACCAAGGTTGCAAAAATCGCGAATCGGTAGTCGGGCGGTCGACCACTTTGTAGCTTGTAATCGGTCTAGGCGGGATTAATCGGTGATTAATCGGATTGGCAATACTGACAAATTTTGGTTATTTCCGGCAAGTTTTGTGTATTTTCTGTGAGTTTTAGGTATCTCCGACAAGGTATTTTCTAAAAACACAACTTGTAATAGACTTAAACAGTTACTATAAGTGATCAAAATAAGTTTTTACTGAGTTTTTGGTACTTCCGACAAGATTTATAGGTTTCCAGAAAGTTTGACCACCATTGACCGATGTTGACCATGGTTGACCTATGTGTTTGACCCAGTTACATAAATCGGCAAGGTCGATGGCCTTGTAGCACCTAATCGGTGATTAATCGGCCTTGTAGACCTTTTTTTGCAACATTGCATATTACTATCATTATTCCACTCAAATAGTCTATCTTGAGTTTGCAATCTTCCCAAAATAGCCATCCATAACACAAAAGAGTGGCTTGGAATACACTGTGAGAAACAAACAATTTTTGACCAATTAACCTTAGGTTGATCTTCTCTGTAATCTTCCCACACTTGTTTAGTTGAAAAACTTTTTAATTGTCCATTCTTATTCCTCCATAGAGCTTTGTCATCATCTTCACTGGTTTGAGGCACAAGGATCATGGTAATAGCAGGGTATTTAGAACTCCATACATCATTCCAATAAGAAAAGTTAGTTTAAGAGAATAAGTGTCCGGTTTTATACATATTTGGATCCCATTATCCCTAAAATAACAAATTACAAATAAAAGTTAACAGGTAATCTTGTGAAAAAGAATTTGTCACTTGTAGAGTTATTGTCACGCAAAAGTGTGCAACCAAAAATAATGCTCGCCAAAAAATTTGATCACCTTTTTTCCACTCACATTGCGGGAGTAGAGCGTTAAATGACTAGGTATATTTGACCAAGCATAACTGGGGACTTGAGTCCATTAAGTTTAGTGTTGAATTGTTTATTCATTTTAACTATGTCTTTATTATAAATATTCATGCAATCCTCATTATATAATCACAAAAACCCAATTCAGTAATACTCCTCTTTTGTTATTTTACATGGTATCGGAGCTATAGGTACGACCATCACAAAATAGTTATCATCCGGTCATCGGCTACTCACCGATGATTCAGAGAGATACCAATTTATTTACTTTCTTTCGCTTTATATTTTCATTTTACTAGTGTTTTTATCTAATCCTAATCATAAACCCTAGAAGAAAAAAATATAGTCATCATAACAGATCCCATATTATGTTAATATAGCCATCAATCAACAAAATTTGTCTCATCAGTATTACTGTTTGTTTTACCACCAGAGATCATTGTCGTTTTTCAAAACTAGTTAGTCGAGAAAAGGTAAAGCAAGCGAAGACGTAAAAACGTCTCGCAAATGAGGAAGTCACAAGCAATAAACAACTATGCAGCCAGATAAAATTATTCTCATGTTCAAACAAACGACAAATAAGATGATAGAAGAAAAGAAGAATGGGGGATTTTAAACATATGTTCCAGTTTATCTATTCAAAACTCTCCCGTTCAATCAGCGAACGTGTGTTCGATGGCTAGGTTAGTTAACTCAAACCTAATTGTGTTTTACACCATTAGGTTTAGGGTTTGATATGCTTGTTAAATAAATTATATATTTAATTACACGTACAATCTTTATTATTTAACTACAAAAGCACAATAAATAAGCAAAAGCCTTTTGCAATTTTACATAGAGTAGTAGTTTAACAACATTTTCTAGTCGAGAGTACAATCAATTTGGACCATCCATTTATTTATCTAAGAACCAATTAAGATTGTAGTCCAAATGTAAAATATAATAAACCAAGATTACTATTTTGTCTTTTTGTGATTTGTCTTATGGTCTATAAGAAAAAAGGGCCATACGAGTTAAACACGTAGAACATGGTTTTATGATACAAATTCAAAAACCAGGGCTGGTGGGGTGGGTCACTTGATGGATGAATGGCTAGGTTTTTTCTACAAGTGAGTGGGGACTAAATGGTTTGGGTTCGATGAATTTCATTTGGGTCCTAGAAGTTGACTTCAACGATGAGTTTTTCATCTTATTAGTTGTGAGCTTCGTCCATCCCCCTTAACAACTACGTTCGAGGTTTGAACTTTGACCTCTACATGATAATTCGACACTACTGAACCATGCCTTTGGTCTTACTAGTACTAAACGAGATCGATTTTCTTAGAACACAAGTATTTGATATTAGACGGGGTTGTATGTTGATGCATTGTGAGTCTTTAGTTTATTTCTGTTTAACAAAGTTTGTTCTGTCGACAATTTTATTATGTACGATATCTGTAACTTGTATGCAATTTTAAGCAAATCAAATGAATCGTATATATCAATGGAATGGCTCTATTTTTATAATTGAAACAAATTGTATATATTTTTAATACAACTACATATACAATAGAACTCGATTGATTCCGGCATAGTGAAGTTGATTTAGTTGGTTTTGTGGAGTTTTAAGAAATGGCTATTGTTTAAAACTTTAGATAAATGATTTTTACAAGAACAACCAGAAAGAAAAAAAAAAAAATGTTGTTGTTTTACTTGCAAACAAATCACTTATGCAGTTAAGCTTTTATTTATTTTTAGTCTATATGCAGACGATGGTTCATAATACACGCCCACATACACGCGACAACGACTCTATTACTAGTAACGGTATCATCTACTGTTTATTAGACAACTAGTAACATATTAGAGGGGGGACCAAATGGTGGATTGTGTGTTGAATGAGACGTTTGTGGCTCAAGTTATGTCAAAGTGAAGCAATGTCTCGTTAGTTCATGCACCGGAAATTCGAGTAATGAGACCCAATTTTACAAGGTATTTGGTTTTCATTATAAAATAATCGATTTTTATAAATGATTATTAGAAAGTTCACAATGCATAAAGTCTTTAAGACTTAGACTTACTTTGACACAAGTATATTTTTAGATACATAATATAAAAACTATGAGCTTTTAATGTATTATTGGCGGGATACCCGCACGTTGCGGCGGGATACCCGTGACACTAAATTTTCTGGCATTAAACTATCAATGCTCACGAAAATGTTCAAGGACATAAATTTTTGATTAATTGTCTATCTAAAAATATTAGTGTACATAATATGAGCTTCAAAATTACATATGAAACAAAATGAAATAGTTGATTGTTGTAGATAGTACAATGACGATAGAACCATGTGACCAGTCTAAAATGGGACTACTCCATATGTATTAAGATGTCATTCTTAACTTATTCAAAATAGTTGGTTGTTTTAAAACGATTTCGAGTTCGTTATCTCGAATTGAACATAGATGACTCCAAGATGCTTATTTCTTACAACATTAGCAAATTATGTCTTTAAATAAGAATGGTAAGAAAATTTTTTTGTCACATATTTTCAGTTAAGAGAGGTAGGTACATTTGAAATGTGTGGTTATGGTGCATTTTTATCTTTCTTATTTTAATTTTAATCTCGTTTATCATAACTCTATAACACAATCAAAATTATTCATTGGTGATTTATCTAAAAGGGCTTTTATTATCATAACTCAATTTTAATTATTAATTCGTAAAAGAATGTTTATGATGGAGGACATGGGCCTGTATTAGTGGGTATCACTAGTTTCATTGAATATGATCTTAAACGTGGGCTGTCCAAGCTGGTTTATGTCATTTGGACTTTTGTTGGTTATATTTCTACAGTTACACAACAAGTTTTATTTTGATCAAGCAATAATCTATACATGACTGACTATATGAGGTGATTAATATTCAAGGTTTTATTATTCTTATTTTGTTTTAACGGTGATTAATATTCGAGTTGAACTCGAATAACATCTCAGTACGAATTAAAACAAATATGATCTCATAAGTCCATCTTATGGTTTCTGTTGTGGTGGAAAATCCTGGAAAGTTTTGAAATTTCATCAAAATTAAGTTTATCAACTCCAAAAATTTATAAGTTGATGATTTAACATAGCGTAAAAAAATTATATATTTTATGAAAGGTTTCATACTTTCATGTGAACGCTTTAACCTTTATCATCATTACCTCATTCACATTGACCGCAAAAGTTGGTTGATGTCAAAATTTTGCTGGCAATAAGAGCATTTTTAATGTTATAACTTTTTATCAAAGACAAGTTTTAAATGATGCTACAATCGAACTTGGTTTGATAGTTGTATATTAGATATATTTAAGCTGCCAAACCAAATTTGAGTTTTTGCTCAAGTCAAGTACTATCATGCAATAAGATGATTCGTCAAGCTTTGGAATGAAATTTTGAGTTTAAAGTTTAAACAACAGCTAAAAGCATAATCAGCCTCACTTTGTTTGCGACCCCAGAATGATTATAAAGTACTTTATTTGCTAGGGATACATAACAAAATGTTTGGTCCCATCCAAAAGAAAAAGTGAAAAAGAGAAGAACTCTTTTGTAATTTTGTATTTTAATGAACTAGTATACACACACGGGGTTTGACATAAATATTACATAATATGTTTTAGTATAAGTCACAATATATTGTGCATAAAGTGTAGAAAACGGTATACTTAGCATAATCGTTTGGTTTGCACGTCGAATTCACTATGTTTTCTATTTGCTTATCGTTCTATCTATCATTTGTATTTGCTACTGAGCTTATGGGCTAACACCATTAGGTATTAGCCATGTTTATGAATACTATGAGTACTTGTTTCCGTTTACTTTAGATTTATCGAATTCGTGTCGGATAGTTTATATGTTTATCGTTCAAATAAATACTCGTTTTCTTGTTTATCGATTGATGTCTATTGCCTAGATTATTTATTATGGATTGACAACCTTTGTTAGATAAACTGTATAATAATGGTTAGGGGTGTTGTAACGACGATGACCATTATTTGCTTCGTCATTAGGACTGGAGGCCTAATCCGCCCTAGGTTAGACTAAATTGACAAAAACACTTAAGTTGGCATAATGCTCTCTTCGCGACTAACCATCGGGAGAGAGTAGGGTTCGCTGCTAATCCGAGTTCCGTAGATAAATCATATAGGTTAGTAAACGGACAAATAAGATTAGTAAGATGAACATGGCTAACCCGTTCTCTCTTATTTGAATTTCTTCTAATATTTACTTGTTTTAACAGTTAGTTAATTAAGTAGTTAATAAACCGAATTGTGCCAATCTCTCAAAAAGTGCTCGAAAAAAATTATAAGGTATATTTTTATAGAACCAAATTTTCTTAACATGATGTAAATAATTTTTAAAATTCGATATGATGATTTGATTTAAAAATAACTTGCAGCTACGAGTCATTGTCTTTGTGATTTGCCGGTTATTTCATTGTCAGTCCAATTTGAAAAAGTTACAGGTTTGGTCCAAAATACCGTTGACCGTTAGTTTGACCAGTTAGATAATAGAAATGACTAAAATACCATCATCTTAATATTGAGAAATTACTAACATACCCTTCTATTATTATTATTATTATTATTATTATTATTATTATTATTATTATTATTATTATTATTATTATTATTATTATTATTATTATTATTATTATTATTATTATTATTATTATTATTATTATTATTATTATTATTATTATTATTATTATTATTATTGTCACTTACTAGAAACTTATAGGATTTACAAGAAATTAGTGGGGAGCCGAGAAACTATCTGGGCCCCACTCCTCTAGCATCAGTTTATCAGAAACTCATACGATTTACAAAAATTAGTGGCGAGCAGAGATACTACGTGAGCTCTCACACCTCTAGCCAAAGTTAATCCTACTAAAGATATAAATAGCAGTATGTGCCCCAATGTCTTAAGTTACATAGAGCTTTTGGATTCACTTCAGTAAAGTCTCATCATCCTTCTCAAGTTCCCTAAAAAAAGAGAATATCATTATCATTATCATTATCATTATCATTAATTCGTAGAGAAACCCATATCCAATATTTGCACACTTAACCTCATACTTGACATGTTTACATTGTGAAACCTCCATTATTATCATTATCATTATCGTACTTGAGTTTTTTAGTTGAACTTTGTTATTTCAAAAGAATTCAACAAAACAAATGTTTTTAAAGTTATTTAATTTATACTGTTATTTATTTTCCTTTAATCACTGTCTTTCACTCCATTAATCGTATATAGCTAGTTTGCTACCTTTGATGGGTTAAATTCTCATAAAGTCTGCAACATATGTTTTTTTGTTTCTGTGTCTTCTTGAAGATAATCAGAAACATCATATTGTCTTATAGAAAAAAAATGAAAACAGACAGATCCAAACATCCCCGGCCTCAAATTATCCAATCAACCACAAAAACAGATCCAAAGGACAAAGCAAATAATCACCATTGTAGTTCATGTTGTAACTTTTTGTACACCGAAACCCACCACCATCCTCCATAACCACAACCGTCTGCACAACAACTCTTCCAATCCGAGCACTCGCTTAATTGGTTATATATATACACAAATATTTAAATTATGTTAAAAGCTAGCAATGCATGGACTTTAAAAGTAATACTACCAGATATATCTTATTTGTTCTTATTAAAAATATATATATATAGTATTAAAAATAAAAAATCGTGGATGCGAGAAAGTGGACAGATGTGTATGGGTTGGGCTTGAACAACGACCATATATGCTTATATATATACATGGCAACCGTATCTTAATTAGTTCTAGGGTTACTTACGAAGATGGTTATGTTCGATGTTATTGAGGCGATAATTCTAAGATGTGCTGTGGAAGATGTTCTCCGGTGCAAAAGTGTTTGTAAGTCATGGTATTCTATGATATCAAGTCCTTCTTTCGCTAAAACTCATGTTAAATTTATTTGCAACAAGGAGGAGAACAACACAAGAAAGATCGCTATGATTACATCATATCGTCATATGGCGATCGAGCTTGGTTGTATGATACCTTTAGAGTGGGTGGCCTATGGTAAGTGGAGGATGAAAGGTTCTTGCAACGGCCTTGTATGCATGCATTCAAGAAACAGAGCTCGAATATGTGTAACCAATCCTGTGACTAGAGAGTTTAGAGAAATTCAAGAGCCAGCAAAAACAACTCCTAAAGACGTGCAATGTTTGGGCTTTGGTTATGATTCATCCTCAGATGATTACAAAGTTGTTATGGCCATCTGCCAACACGGTAGTGATATTGCACTTGTTCATATATTATCTTTGAAATCTAATATTTCGAAAGTTTTTGGACAAGTCAATTATAGGTTTTATGATAGCGCGCTAGCCGTACCTGGTATCTTATCCAATGACGCACTTCATTGGTTTGGCATAATCCTAATGATTCCACGAGGGACAAAATATTACTTGTTTCTTTCGATTTAGCTAAAGAGGAATTTAGAGAAATTCCCCAACCTAATGACAGGAGATATGTTTGGAATCAGGGTTACTCATTGGGGATCATCCAAGGCCGTCTATGCATCTTTCCCGCTTTTGATGAAGATGCTTTTCCCTCATGTGGCATCTGGATTATGAAAAACTACAATTATTGGGAACTCATTCCAAACTGTTGTGAGATGAATGATCATGCTATTCACTATATGCTTAAGGATGCTAATGAGTATAGGATAACGCCGCCACCAACTTACTTTTGTGATGAGAATATACACCTCTCTAGGAGTAAGGAACATATTCCGTCTCCTATGTTTGTGCAAACCCTTGTATCTCCTTTTATTAATAATAACAATTGTGGACCAAGTCGATCACGCAAAGAATAACAAGAGCACTGCTAATGCTGGGAGTGTTTAGGTCTGCTTATTATTTTCTTGTTTCATCATCCGTTTCTTAATATAACTTAGATTTCCCTTATTCCTGAAAATACACCATATATCTCTGATTGTTTGTTTTATATATTGTTTTATTATTTGGAATCCTTATCAATCACTCATCATATCTCTAATAGTCGAAGGCTTGAGAAGGGGTAGACCAAAACATAGGTGGGAGGATAGACTTAAGCATGACGAGGACATGAAGGACCTTCTCTTGTCCGAGGACATGACCTCAGATTAGCATATGTGGGTAGTTCGGGCTTGGCTTTTTGAGGCTATGGGGTAGTTTTTGCGTTTAGCATGTATAGGTGCCCTTAGTAGCCTTCCCACTTGCGTTTTAGATATAGAGTTCCATAGCTAGTTACTTTAGGCTTTAGGTGTTAAGTTACGTCTCTTGTGCCTTCTGCATTTCCCTTATACTTAAGAGAGTCATCAACATTTTAGATATCATCAAATTTTAATATTATAACTGAAACTTCATTATTATTGTACAGTATGACATTAATTTTCCATTAAATAAGATATGTGATAAAAATGTGGACATTCATATTTGTAACTTGCAATGTTGAGCTAAGTAACATACATTTTTATTATAACCATAACATATATTTTTATTAGTTAATGTGGACGTTCATATTTGTAAACAAATGATACACCTTTTTTATAAAAGAGTATTGTATCATGTAATAAGTTTGGTGGGAGTTAGTTCAAAAAAAGCTATTAATCCAATGACTTGGAGTATTCTCATGTCATTGTCCAAAAGAGGTTTTAGTCCAATGAGTAAAAGTCATCGAATGACTTTTTAAGTTTTCTCGCATATGTCATTTGAGATGCCCTTAAAAACTTGATAGTTTGAATTGTATATTTAGTGTTATCGGGATTGTCTCTTTTTTCTTAGCGGAAAATTAAAATAAGAATGGTAAGAAAAAATTATTGTCACATATTTTAAGTTGGGAAGGGTAGATACATTTAATATTTGTGGTTATGGTTCCTTCTTATCTATCTTATTTTAATTTAATCTCGTTTTATCATAACTCTGTAACACAATCAAAATTATTTATTGGTGATTTATCTAATAAGAAATTTTGATCAAAGGGCTTTTATTATCAGAACTCAATTTTAATTATTAACGAGTCGTGCGTTGCACGCGGCTCTATCTAAGCGTTTATAGTGTAATCTTCAGCACTAATTTCCGCCATGTTTGAAACTCTCATATGTCATTATCCCAGTCCCTACAACCCATGGAATGACATAGAACAATATTGATTGTTTGCACTTTATGAAAGGAGAAATCAAAAATAAACTGAAATTGTACCACAATTTATGAAGTAAATTATAGCACGCAAGAGTATCGTGAATTCAAATAATGTCACAAATTTTAACATTATTATTCTTCAAAGTAGCTCAATTAATATCAGTTTACAATTAGAGGCACCCCAATAAGTATCTTTTGTTACAATATCATCTAAACCAACATCATCAATAATGCAATTGTGATGTTCATAACCTTTACAAGACTTTTTATTATCAAATAATTGCATAGAAGCTCCTTCCTCCCATTCACATAATAAAACTTCTTCTTCCTAGTCAACTAAACACACTCAAATAAAAATCCGAGCATGAAGAACCAATAGAATCTATCCTTATAAGTTCAAAGATAAGTTAGTAATACAAACTCGGCTTTTAAGTAGCTTGGGCATGTTTTAACTTACTGGTGCGGTTTTACAACAGTTGCTCAGGGAAAATATGGAAATTTTAATATGACAGAGTTGTTGGAAGACATATTGACTTACGTAAAGTTGTAAAAAACAAACACCAGGACCGGTTGAAGCAACCTCCTCGACACTAAAAGTATCCCATGAGGACAGTGTCTACAAAATTAGGGTGCATCACATAAACTAAATGATCAAATTTGAAGCATCAACCAAGTAGTGGAAATTAAATTTAACAAAGAGGGTTAGAAACTAAACCATAATCGTTCCAGCTGCTGTTGATGCTCTTGTCGTTGCACACTCTCTGCGCCAAATTAAACTTGGCTTAAGGGGTGTTTGGGTGTATGTTCACTATACATTTCATAGGTCATGGTCTTAAATTTATTCTTGTTGTACATGAGTATCTCGTTCAATAAGTAGTTTTACCATATTTGTCTTACCGTATCTAGTCACTGTATGCAATGTTGTTTCCCCATTCTTCCTCACTATCCTTATGCTTCTAACTCATGTTTGTAGTCCAAGTCATGTAGCTATGGCAAACACGTGTGTGTGGTTTCCCCATTCATTTTTAGGCTGCACTAATAATTATTTAATCTCCAAGCCTGCATTTGTGATCATTTAATCGCCCATGTGAAAAATCTGTAATTAATCTAACAACACGTAAGTTAACTAACATTATCAAACTAAAACCAACAATATCAAATTAATGCAATAACCTGCCCAAAATTTATTTTAAAGAAAGCTTATTCTTTATAGCTAATTTCTATACCCGCTAATTATCAAAAGCCGACCGTTTCAACAATGAGCTATTCAAATTTTCATTAAGCTCATAAGCCCATCAAATAAGCTTAAGACAAAACCGATTATCTGATAACCATTATGTCACACCCCAAAAATGGCGCAGCGGAATGTCATTTAATGGATGTGACTTCAAGATCAAGAACACATGGTGTCATAATAGAGAAATACTAAATGCATAACATCACAACACAAGTCAAAGTTACAACGATCCCAAAACACGGGTAAATAGATGTCTTGCTACATAAGTTCACACTAATTAAGTCTTAAGGAAAACATTTCAAATGCATAACTCCTCGGGGAAACACAACCCAGAGAGTCTTGTCTTATGTCTGCTAAGCCAGGCCAATACTCAACCTTCTAAAGCGACTTCATTCTTAACACCTGAAAATGGATACTCGAAAACGTCAACATAAAGTTGGTGAGCTCGTAGGTTTGACAGTAAACCACGAAGCTGTGACATAAGTAGTGTAGGACAATAGTGAGCAAGATATACGAATATATGCATTTAAAAGGAAACACAGTGCTAGCGACAACTGAACCTACCAATGATGTTACACACATGTTACCAATAGTGGGGAGCTACCCCAGATAGTACTATCCATATGTTTCGGCCCCAAACGGAGTTAAACAGTTGCGCATACATGAAACACATATTTATCATCACAATGGGTCACATATTGCAATCAAACGCACATATTGTCCAAAAAAAACATGTAAACATTGTATCACAGCATGAAAATAGTTAAAACACCATTTGAGTACCATTTTCCCCCAAGGAAAACATTATGAAAAAGGGGCTACGAGAACTCACCTTAGCAACGGAGTCTGAAAGAGTAAAGTCAAATAGTAATAGTGGACGGTACCGACACGCGACCTAAATTAGTATGGCAAGTTTAGTTTACAGTTCCAAGTTTGAGACTCGATGAAGTTTAAACAAGTTTAAAGTTTTAGAGTGTTTGTGTTATTGTTGCTTGTGTGGCAGCATTTAAGTTTAAAACAGTTCTCTAAGTGTTTGCAAGTATTGGCTCTTGGAAGTGCATGAATATACAAGTATACATTAAGGAAAGCATCAAGGACGAATAAGTATCTGGTTTGACAGTAACCGAAAGACGATGTATGGAAAGTAATCACAAGTAAGTGTTAGACGAAGTCGGATTATAAAAATGTCGTTAAAAAGCTAAATATTAGTTAATAATAAAAGTGTGTAAAAATTATACTTTAAGTAATAGTTTTATTAAAAGAGTTTGCATTTAAAAATACACTTGTAAGTTATAAGTGTAGGGTTTTTAGAAAATCAGGCATGACCCATGTATATGTTCTAGTTGTACGTGGTGACTAAGTGTCACAATAATTTAATAAACCGTTGTTAATATAATAAGTTTCGTTTAGGTTGAATATAGCATCCTATGCTATATGGATTAAGGATTTGAAAACTTAAGTTTTGGTTATAGTTTGTAATATGTGTATAAAATATGTCTAATAGATTTAGTGTATGTCACGAAATGATTTTGAGAACGAGTAGACGGGTGAGTCATGAATGAGGCGCGAGATAAGCCGACGAAAACAAGCAACTGACTCAATTCGTGTTACACTCCGAATTCACATTTAACCCGACTCAATTGTTATGTTAAATTAAGTAGTTATAATAGGAAGTAAAGTGTTTTGACAAACTATTTTATGTAAACAGAATTCAAACGCACCCTTCTTTGGTTTAGGTGGGCTGTGGCCCAAGGCGAAAACCACAACTGGATCCTTTAGTCGCAACTGGGCTTTGGCCCAAGCTGTGGAGGATAGCAAGCAGGTCACGACTCACGACCAAGCAAAGTTTTAATGCAAATCAGTTTTTTACTTGACCAATAAGACCAGGTTATTCACTTATAGAGTATGGATTCTAGCACAAGAGTGAGTGAGCAAAGTTTTGATACCGCGCATCGAGTGACCAAGGTGGTCAGAAAGGCCAAACACTCTCGACCTCACAACACAAACTCAACCAGGCGCATCCTTATGTAATGGACTTGAGGTCCTTTTAACCGAGCGAAGATAAACACACCCCATGTGTGTGTTGTGACTCGAAACTGTTATCCACATACACACAAATATAAACTCAATTGCTAACATGACACACCCTTATGTCGTTGATGTTAACCAAGCCACGACAACCTACGTGGGTGGTGGTGGTCGAATCAAAAGCATGACCAACCCCTACTGCTGGGGTGTCGAACCACACTTTGTCACAAAGAAACGACCAACAATTATACTCCACTGTGGTCGAACCACAGTGGGTTTTTGACCCACACGAAAATCCGAAATTAAACACTAACAACCTCTGGTTTAAAGGCTCAATTTCCCCAGCTCTAACATGGTAACTAAACCCGTAAAGTAAGCGCAACAACAATAAGCACATCCAAAATTTTAGCCAATACTCACGTTTTTGGTTATGAGTTTATTTGCAGCCACACAAGATCAACAACAACAAGACTTAT